>JAMKQA010247269.1:0-26956 GCA_024699735.1 Posidonia australis
AAAGATCGAGTTTTCTCGAGCGCATGGGGGTGCCTAATCCCTTCCCCATGCGTAACCAGAATCCTTACCCTTTCTCTGGCTCGCATTCATCTTTCTTATCCTTAGGCATGAATCATGCATGCATCCTTGCATCGATTTTTCCCCCTTTTTTTTGTGTTTTTGGTTTTCCTCGTCTTTCCATTAAAAGACTAGGTGGCGACTCCTTTCTTTTTCTTCATTTCTTTTCCTTGCGCATTTCGCCAGTCGAGGCACGACTGTGATCCGCCTTCTCCCTTGTGGGTCGGCATGGTCACAATACCACAACATCCAAATTCAGTCACTACACTCGAATGTCACAACACTACAATTGGGCAACTCACCATTGTCCAGCAAGCCACGAATCTCTTTAAAACTATGCATTTGAAACCATTTCCTTTTCTTTCTTTTCAAAACCATATGTGTGTGTTTCAAAACCTTATACACACTTGAAATGGCCATTCTTGCCAAATCTAGTCCAACATTACTCTCATCCACCGAAATCAAACCAAGCACAAAGTCTCCGCTCTAAAATCACATGAAATTCACATCTTAGAAAAATGACACAAATGTGTATCTCAAGAAAACCACAACGCCACTCACAAGTGCAACAACACAAGTTTCAATAAGAACTGGCCACAAGCAGTCATTGGGGACAAGAACCCTGAACCCACTGTATTGCCACAGACAACCGTAGCCTACCTATCCCAGCGTCCTTACCTCATCAACAAAACTCTCAACATTGTGTTATACTGTCCGGTACTAAGCAACTAACACTGGCTACAAGGAGCTGTTGGAGGCTCTTACTCCTTTCAACTGCATTGTCGTGGTGAACCACCCAGTGTAAGAGTCCAACTGCCCCAGTCGTAGCCTCACTTTATCAAATATATCACACACATGAGGTGCGTCCTCTAACGCTCGTTGGTGTCTAAGCACCAAGGGACTCCAATCCCAGACCCAGCCATCATCGACGCTAAGGGTAATCCAATCTTCCACGTCGAGTTTTGTAGTACCACAGTCATAGTCACTCGACAACCACGACCTTGGATGTGTCCTCGACCTTTCAGAGGTATCAACACCCCCTACTTTATCAGTACGGTCTTTTGACTACATGGTTCCTACCAGTCTCAGTACCTATATCAACTAGGGTATCATGTCTAACTACACAGAGGTCTTATACCCCCTAGGTTTGCTGCCATGATACCATTACATACTATTAATACCTTGGATCTTCGGCACCTGGAGCAAGCGGAGTGTCATACCTCTAAGTCCAGTCGGTACCTCAACCCATGGACCTCAGCCTTGGCCTCGTGAACAATAATCCACAGTATCATAGCTTCAAGATCGGACGAATATTTGCCTCAGTCTCTTGGTCTCACTACAAATAGAAAATATTGAAAGATCTTTTCCAAAAATTTTGCAAATCGATGCATTTCTTTTCCAAATCTTTTTTAAAATTATGTTCGAAAACTATCTCGAAAGTACCACAAAACAGCATAGGAAAAACCACCACAAAAAGTCGTGTCAAGCATTGCTTGGAAAGCCACAGTCAAAAACCACCAACTCAAATCCACAGTTCCAAATCCTTTAGAAGCCATTTCCCAAAAACGCTCCATGTTTTCCTCAAATCCCATTTGAAAACCTCTTTTGCAAATCCTTTGGAAAACAACCTTCTAATCATTCGGTATTTTCTTTCAAAAATCATTTGAAAACTATTTAAAACTTACAAATGCCCCAAAACATCAACAATACCTTCTGGATATAAAACCTACCCAAAAGAACCACACAGAACTCCAACAATGGTCTCAAAGTCCTTTTTGACATACAAGATGAAACACCAATACAACCTACACCTAAACAGTGTCATTGAATACCCAATCCAGTGCACTACACTAAAAACTAAACCAACGTCTAAATCTAAGTCCAATTATCAACCCTAGAGTCTATCTAAACCATTATGAAGAAAAGCCTAGTATTTTTAGGTTGTACAATCTTTATTTCTATCTACAATTCATGTAGGATCTTGCTAATTTGTTTTAGGCAATCCTTAGGATCATTCTAATAATTATCCTAATCTTTATTATTATCGTATATTCATTCACCACATTAATGCATTATTAAATCACATTAAAACCCCTAAAAGCACATCAAACATTTACAAAGGTCTGCATAGCCCAACTTGCGTCGGTGATTCGCACGGGTAGGTCACGCTAGACCCTCACGTATGGCACTCGTGCGTACTGGTCGCGCTCACCTATCGCGCCTTTGGTTAAAAACCAGAGTTCTCAATGCTACAGAACCCATTTCTGATTGTCGAAACTATGAACGGCCGACAATCTCTACACACTAAACCAAACAATACAAATAATGTATCAAAACGAAGATCTCGAGATGATCTACGTTTTGGGACGAGAATCATAGAAATCCATTAGGCAAAACTTGAGAAATCATCAAACAAGGCCCACTGTCATTGTGCATGGGTACTATTCACTCGTACGACGGAAAACAACATGGAGTACACCACATACATTCAAGAATCACATACAATATATCAAATTGAAAATCTCGAGATGATCTTCCATCTGGGATAAGAATCACAAGATTACATTGCATATGGACCATGAAATCCCAATTCAAAGCATGCAATTCTACCCTGAGTTTTGAATACTAAACTCTTCGTGCCACCAATTCACGCTAGTAAGCTGTATTGGTAAGCTGCACCAACAATTAACACTATTTCCTTGCGCTAATTCATGTCGATTACTCATGCTAACCACACACGCTTGACCTTGAAATCTAAATTAAATAGCTGGTTAAAATACCACCAAAGGCCTTGGTCGTTACACAAGTGCACTTCCAAAACCTTCTTCCTCTGCCAACCACGATTGGATTACTTCCCAAATTAGTGAATCCCTTCGTTGGTCGAATCAATGAGAACCCACGCTCATCATTTTTTTGGGGTGTAAACTCTATAACCCTGATACTGCCACTTTCTATGGAACCTATTACCTTTGTCAACATTGCGGTCGTACCTCAAGCAAGTGCTAGCCCCATTGATGTTCCACACTATGCTCTTCATCTAATTCTCAATCAAGTGGAAAATAATGACCTTTTTCTGACTACGGTTGCTTCAAAATTTGTAGCATTTGAGGTCAAAGTTCGTAAACTTAATAAGGAAAAGCTTAAAGCAGTATTGGCAATCATTGATAATCTTAATGATGAGGAGTTGGGTGATGTGGCTTGTGACCCTAAGCCTTCACAGCAATCTCCTCAAATGACCAACATAGGTAATCCTCTTCTTGTAGATACATTACTGTTTCCTAAACCATAAAGAAATGATTCTTTAAATTATTCTTCGGATAACTCTTCTTCATCAACTCCCTCTCCTAACTTTAATATTTCTTCCGATAAAAATGATTTAGCAAATAATGTTTTATATTGGAACTCTTATGAAGAATTCACTGAATTTTGTGCTAAGATTAGCATTATACTTGCTTCAAGTAAGGAAGCTAGGAATTTTTTGAACTCAGTTCATTCTCAACTGTCATTGGTGTCGATAAATCTCGATGGTAATACTGTATGTGTGGAGCACTTAGTGGCTCTACGTTTTTGACTCAGACACTTAGATGATATTTTGTCTTGGACTGTAAGGGGTCTGGGTAGTAGTTGTAAATATTGAGAGGTTCAGAATATTGTATGTAGATATAAATATGATATTTTTATTCTTTGTAAGACTACAACTGATAACCCCTCCTAATCTCTACTTTGTGCTATTGGAGGAGAAAGACTTAATAATTGGAAATTTTTACCTTCCCAAGGGACTTCTGGTGGTATATTAATTGGATGGGATGTTGGTTTTTTTTTGCAAAACTGGACATTTTGGTTGGCAACTTCTTCCTTTCCTTGAAATTCAGGAATCAATATAGATGATTTCGAATGGTGGCTTACTGGAGTATATGAACTATGTACCTTAGTAGTGCTTAAATTAGATTTCCTCGATGAGTTGCATTATCTTTAGAATTCCATGAGTAGTAATTGGGTGATTGGAGGAGATTTTAACATCACTAGATTTACACATGAACACTCCAATAGGACAACTCTCATGCTTATCATGGCAAATTTCAATAGTTTCATTGCCTCAGTCAATCCTATTGACTTTTCTCCAAACAATTGTTTGTATACTTGGTCCAATTTATAGGAAAAATACCATAATGGTCAAGTTTGATCAATTTCTAATTTCCCTTAATTAGGAATCACACTTTGCTAAATTCATTTGCTTGGGCAAGGCCCAAATAATTTCAGATCATATACTTATTTGTCTTGACACAATTCCACCAAGATGGGGTCCTTTCCCCTTTAAAATTTATAGGTCTTGGCTTCTCTTTGATGGCTTTGATAGCCATGTCAAGAATAGCATAGCCAGCTTTTCTTCTAACTCCAGTCCCATTGATAGGTTATCTCATAAGTTAAATGCTATCAAAATAGCTATTAAAGGCTAGATTCCATCTAAAATAGTAGATTCCATCTAAAAGAGTAAAACATAATGCTAGATTGTTGGAAATTGAATCCTTGATTCAGGTTATAGATACTCAAGCTAAAACACTCCCTGTTCCCAAAGAAGAATGGCATAGGAAGCAAGAGCTCAAAAATTTATTAGAGACAAAGATCTAAAGTCCAATGGTTGAAGAAAAGAGATCTCAATATTGCATTTTTCCACAAAATGGTTAATGGTAGGAGAAGAATTAATATAATATTATCGCTTCTTATCAATGGTAAATATATTGATTCCCTGCCAATAATATGTAACACTATTGAGTAATATTTCCTCTCCTTGTTTAATAAGCCCTCATGTTTCATGGTTCATTTCAATTGGGATCTTTTGCATCCAATGAAAATGACAGATCCTTCAATTCTTGAGGATTGTTTTTTGGAGGAGGAAATTAATAGGAGTGTCTTTTCTTTTCTTGGGGAAAAGTCTCCAATGCCTAATGGGTTTCTTCTATGTTTTTATCATTATTTTTAGGAAAACATTAAGTAGGATATCTATGATATGTTTAAGCATCTCTACCAAATTAATGATGTCAACACCTTAAAGAGTGTTAATCAAACTTTCATTACCATGATTCCTAAGAAAGCAAGGGTGGGAAAAAAATACAAGATTATCGTCTCGTCAGCCTATTAAATGGTAGCTATAAGAATATTTCCAAATGTTTAGTTGCAAGATTTTTCTCTATCCTAAACTCATTATTGATTGATTGCCAATGTGCTTTTCTTTCAGGATGCAATATTAGCGATTGTTTCTTTGTTGCTCAAGAAACACTTCATTTAATGTACACTTTCTACATTTTTGATATTATATTCAAACTAGACTTTGAAAATGCATTTGATAATGTAAATTGAGGTTTTATTGTTAATACACTTAGCCCTTTAGATATAAAATAAGAAAAGTAGGAATAAGTGAAAAGTGGTATTAGTATTTTGATGGTATTACTATTCAATTTGGAAGTGATTTTCTTTTAAAGGTGAATAAGTGTATGTAGGGAGATATTCTAGTTTGGATGAAAAGTAAAATAAGTATCAGAATAAATGTTGGAATAACTAGAAAATATGTAGATTAATAATAATCAACTTGATTATTAAGATATATATCTAGTTTAAAATATTCAAACATTATATTATATTTTTATTAATTTTTAGATAAAAAAATAAACACACTGTATGTACGAGAATTTAGCAGAATAACTTTATTTCACCTTCCTTGCGGAATAGTTATTCTGGAATAAGTAAATCAGAATGGGAATTACTATTCCGCTTTTATTTTACTTTTTGACTTGCCAAACGGAATTACAATTCCAATTCTGCCTTTATTCTGCCCTTATTCTTACATCCAAACATGGGCCTAGAAGGCTTGGCTGTGGAGAGAAATGATTAAATTGGATAAAGATGTGTATTAGTATAGCAAAGTATTTCATATTAGGTAATGGGTACGTTAAAGGTTTCTTTAGAGTCTCAAATGGTCTAAGGTAAGGAGTTCTTCTATCTCTACTCTTGTTTATTATTGTCACTCATATTTTTAATAGAATGCTTGTGTTGGGGAAAGAAAACAACCTTATCATAAGAATCAAGTTTTCCCATTCAGGGCCTAACGTGATAAATATTTAATACACTAACGACACCCTTATTTTTTTAACTTCCACTGATGATTGTGTGGTTAATTTCAAAAGAATACTTTGTAGCTTTTAGACTTGTTTAGGTTTGAAAATTCAGTAAATTGTTTCTCACAAGAATTGGTGTGTTAGAAGGTATGATTAATGGGTTTTATTGTATTTTGTATTGTAATGCTATGTTCCTTCCAATCAAAAATTTGGATCTGCTTTTTCATTATAAGAAGCTTTCTTATAGTGATTGGTCACCTATATTGAATGAACTTGCAGTAAAGTTAGCCACATGAAAGGCTAAATATTTATCACGTGGAGGTAGACTAACTCTAGTCAACTTTGTATTATTAGCTATTTTCACTTATTATTTATTAGTTCTTCACTATCCTGTGAATGTGAAATTAAAAATTGATCGCATTCGTCGTCGTTTCCTTTCGAAATTATCTTCGATTGCCAATAAAGGATACCACTTGGCAAAGTGGTAGAATATTTGCCAAAATAAGGAATAAGATGGGTAGGAGATTCTTAATATTAGAAATTTTAGTACTGCATTGAAATATAAATTGCTTTGACAATTACTTGCAGATAACATTCATCTCAAATGTAAATTACTTTTAATGTCAATCAGATATCTCTTCAATTGCAACAGTTCATAAATATTATGGAGTCCCTAAATGTAAATAGTGATGAGGATAGTATCCAATGGGCTCTTACACTCAACAATACTTTCTCTGTCAAAAGTTGTTATGCTTTCTTAAATGAAAAACTCAAATCTCAGTTCAGGAAATACATTTGGAAAAGTTCAGTATCATTGAAAATTAAAGTTTTTACTTGGTTTATTATCCATGATAAAATTTTCTCTAGAACTCATTTATCCAAGTGAGGGTGGGTAGGTCAACTTTCTTGTATATCCAGTGGATAAGAATTGGAAACTACAACATATATTTTTCCATATTGTCCTATGTCATTGGTGGTATGAGATTTTTTCCTTAATGATATTAACTGCATAAACAACATTCATATTAGTGACATTTTCTCGTTGTTCAATAGAGTTAAGTTTAATTTAAGTTTATATGAGTGGAACATACTCGTTTCGACTATTATATGGTGTTTGTGGTTAAATAGAAATTCCAAGATTTTTGGAAACCAAGGTAAAAAGTTATCTTCAATTTTATTTTAGATTATTCATCTAATGGTTTATTGGAAAGTTGATAGCTATTTCTCAAACCACTCAACAAATGTAATAGGATTGAGACTACTTAGATAGTTCAAGCTATAACCACCTTTGTTAGTATCTTTATGGACTCTACTTCTATTTCTAATGATCTCAATTCTACATCAGAGGCAACTTATGATCCTTTGATTCACACAAACGGCTTTCGTGGTTGATGGAATTTTTGAATTTTTTCGGAAGTTGGAAATTTCACTTTTTGGCTATTTTGGTCAATTTTGATATCTAGAGTAGGTACTTAAGCTAAAATTTTTTGAGACAGTATTAACGCTATAGTTTGTTGCTATTCCACACTCTTACGATATTGATTGATATTATGACAGTTGTAATCTAAAATATTGTTATTTTGTTGGTCATTTGGTGATAGTATTTGTTGTTGAGTGTGATATTAATATATAAGGGGAAGCGAAACCCTCCCTCTCCGTCCCCCCTCGTAGCACTCGCTCCTCACTGATCTGTCCTCACGCAGGGCGCGGCAATGGTGTTCCCTTACTTGGAGGCCGTCCTAGGTAATCTCAATTACCCCTCCACGACTCGCTTCTCCGTTCTCAATCGCAGCACCGCGTCGTATTACATCTTTCCTCTTCCATTCTCATTTCATCCTTGAAGTAGATTGTTTGCTCAAGTCGTCGGGATTTCCTCCGCTGCTCCTGTGGAGCACTTTCTTTTTCTTGTTCTCTTCGCAAAGAATTGGATTTCAGTGGTCTTTTCCGGGTTTAAACGAGTAAAAGATGCGATTTCGTGTGTGTGTGTGTTTTGATTAGTGTGGACGTGGTTCCATGTGTTTCTTGTTGGTGATGTGGTGGAGAGATTGAAACTGGAAGTGTGGTTTGACCATTGTAAGCAAGATGGAGTGGATAGACTTTGTTCCTTGCTGGTTGACTGTTGAGCACCAGAAATGATTATTGAGTACTCCACTACTTCTGGTTCAGGTGGTCGTAATTGTTCTTTTTACCTATGATGTTGAAAGTTTACTGTGTTTGAGCTAAAGATGAACCATTGTGGTGTTGATCTCTATTCTAAGTGCTTCTTGGAATTTCTATGATTCATGGTATGCGTATCTCGTCTGTTTTTTTTTTTCGTCTTCATTTGTGAGGGACTATGGCAGTGTACATGAGCTAGTCTTGGTTGTTTCTGTTTCATTTGTTTCATTTGCATTTGAAAGTTGATACCACGTGGGGGGTAATTGTTCCATATACTTAACTCATTAAAGCAGCTAGATAGAGTGTATTGCTAGGATAATCGATCAATCTTCATTTCCCATGCTATATCACAGTTGCTATTTTTGGTTCTTTTGTGGTAGTTTGTGGCTTTGTGCTACTTATTATGGTCATCTTCCAGTTATTAGGTCAGCTAGAGACCATGGTTGCTCATTTTAGGATATTATTTTGAGTTTCAATAGAGGGCTACTGTGCACTTGCTCATTTTGGTAGTTTTCCTATTTGCAGGATTTATAGTCTCTGTTTACATTTTTGAAACATATTTGGATGTTCGTCAGCATGCTGCCCTAATGCTTCCAACCCTACCTAAACCATTGAAAGACATAGTTAGTCAAGAAAAGTTTGTGAAATCTCGAGCTTATAGTCTTGACAAAAGGTTTGTATTCTTTCCTATTTGGCAAATTGATGCTTGTTTTTCTTTCAAGAAAGCTATTTTATTTGATAACACTTGTTGCCTTAAAAGTTTACTTTTCATTAGTTAAGGGTTTGTTTTATCTTTCAGCCATTTCCACTTTGTTCATGAAGCCATCACTGTCCTTATGGATACAGCAATCTTGTATTTTGGTGTATTACCTTGGTTCTGGGATGTGAGTAGCTGAAACACGAGCTATAGTTTTTTTTTCCTCATTAGACATTTTCTTCACTAGTGGTTCTTTTGTTGCAGAAATCTGGAAATTTTCTGGTGTACCTTGGCTCGGATGCGGAAAATGAAATAATGCATACACTTTCCTTTCTAGGAGGTGTAATGATTTGGTCACAGGTGTAAATACTTACACTTGCCTTGAGAATAGAAATTTATTTTTTGTTTAAATTTAGAATGTCTAACTTAAGGAATAAGAAATTTAATGTTTAAAATTTTTCTCTTTATTGTCACTCAACATATTCAAATTTAAACTAGTTTTTTGCTTCAGGATGTGCTAGTCAATTTGGTCGGCTAATGCGATCAACTACCTGTGTCAATTATATTAAATTCAGTAGGGTAGTCTTTTCTACATGTTTGTAGGCTATATGAGTGCCATGATGATTTCTAGTTTTCTATAATAGGATTGGTCTGAGCCATGTCCAACCAAGTTCTATGTTGTTTCCAGTCTTCCAGACAAACAAAGCAGTCAGTTTTATTCATGATTTTCCAAAACTCATAAAGTGCTTTGCTGAACTGACATACGTAGGAAACATTTGGAAAAGCCTATAGAACCATTGTCTTGGTTGGATTCAAACCAGTCATTAAGGTAGGTGCTTAGGCGTTCTGGTGGTAATGGATCCGACAAGGGTCCATTGTTTTATAAGGTTTTCCAAGGGTTTTTTCAACCCAAAACACTCAGAAGACCATCATTTGGACCTTTGTTTTTGTTGTTAAGTATTGACTTTTGTTTACAAATTGAAGTTGTTACTTTTAAAAATAGTGTTCACCTTATTTATTGTTTAAATATTGTATTTTACATATTGACAATGTTAATTGATGTTTTCTTAAGTTTAAAGTAGGTATATTATTGCATGATATTATTTAAAAATGTGTTATTTTATTTAATTCTAAGTATATGTACAAGTCTTAAAAAAATTCGATTAATTTTGGATGCCTAGGCGGCCAAGGCCGTTGCCTTGTCGCCTTAATAACCTTGGTTTCAAATGTTTTGAGAAATACATGCTTCAAATTTTAAGAATGTCATTCTTCTATCAATCTTCAAAAGGGAAAAAAAAATCCAAGGGAGTCTTATATACTTGAAAACTGTATCAAAGCACAAAATTTTGTTTAAAAACAAGACAAAGTTCTTTCTTTTTCATGGCTTATATGTTTCTATTGCATCCAATAGTAACAATTGATTAACATACCAATTGTACACACAAGAGAACTCACCCACCACATGCTCTTCTTCTCCTCCTCCTTATTCGCCTTGGGTCTCTTTTAAGCCATCTCCTCCTTTTCCTAAGATATCTTTTAACCCAATTCTATTTAAAAGGTGTCTTCTCACTATTTTTTGTTTACCATGAACTCTCCTTTGAAGCTTCTCTATAAAGTAAGCCTTAGTTCTTGTTATGACTTTAGTCGCGATAGTTTAAAATTTGAATACTCCTAGAGCTATTATCAAATAAATAAATAAAAATAAATGCAAGCATTTAAATAAATAAATAAATAAAATAAATTAAATAAATCGTAATTTTATCCAGAACCTATGGTGTGCAGTTACACGACTCTTGCTACATGTACTAGGTTGAGCTGCAACTTTAATATCTGTACCTGCAAGAAAAATCATAAAAAACATATATAAATGACATCTAATAGTCACTTAGTATATGCCTATCATCTACTAAAAACAACAAACCTAAATTAGAGCTGTTAAGATTCAACTTTCAAGCTTATACGACCACCTCTCGTGGCAGCACTAAGCTTGTAATCTATAAGGTCACAAACATTGCAATATACTATTGCAAACAAGCATAAAATCTTTTTAATATGTTTTTCAAAACCCATTTTCTCTTTTATAACCAAAACACATGTATTTTTTAAACAACAAACCTAAATTAGAGCTGTTAAGATTCAACTTTCAAGCTTATACGACCACCTCTCGTGGCAGCACTAAGCTTGTAATCTATAAGGTCACAAACATTGCAATATACTATTGCAAACAAGCATAAAATCTTTTTAATATGTTTTTCAAAACCCATTTTCTCTTTTATAACCAAAACACATGTATTTTTTAAACAACAAACCTAAATTAGAGCTGTTAAGATTCAACTTTCAAGCTTATACGACCACCTCTCGTGGCAGCACTAAGCTTGTAATCTATAAGGTCACAAACATTGCAATATACTATTGCAAACAAGCATAAAATCTTTTTAATATGTTTTTCAAAACCCATTTTCTCTTTTATAACCAAAACACATGTATTTTTTAAACAACAAACCTAAATTAGAGCTGTTAAGATTCAACTTTCAAGCTTATACGACCACCTCTCGTGGCAGCACTAAGCTTGTAATCTATAAGGTCACAAACATTGCAATATACTATTGCAAACAAGCATAAAATCTTTTTAATATGTTTTTCAAAACCCATTTTCTCTTTTATAACCAAAACACATGTATTTTTTAAATCTCTTATGTAGATTTAATGGCTACTCTATGTCAGATCAAGTACAAAACAAATTCAACAACATTATACACATACACCTAGTCGAAAAATCTATCGAGTTACTAGGGTCCAAACGACCAACACTAGCTACAAGTAATCGTCAAAGTGTATTACACTGTTACAACAAGTTACTTTGTGCAGGGACTCTCCAGTCTTGGGTTCATGTTCTAAGAATATTTAATTTGTCCACACAAGAACCAAACACAGAGGGTCCGTCTTCTCAGCATGTTAGGGACTATTGCATTCGACTATCTAGAGGACTTTTTCACTTTCTAGTTTAGCTAGTACAGTTATCTGAGACCTCATGCCTACTTCGATTCTCTAAAGGTATCGCTCATCTTGGTTCGTCAATTAGACTGTTCAGCTCTCTTGGTGTCGACCTTATTCTTAGTCTTTTGGTCTGGAGACCCTTATGCAAGGCATTTTGGTCATCTAAAAACCATGAAACATCAACCTTGGACTCACACTTGATCCTCTAGAGATATTAACTGCCTTTGGTTCATTAATATGATCTTACAACCTTCTTGGTTCCTCGAGAACCACGACAAAATCACACGTACGTTATTGTCTCTCGATCATTCATGGGTATCAATCGTCCCTACTTCCGTGGTCCATCGGTAAAAAACTTCGATCTCTCGGTTCTTCGAAATTTCGAATTTTTTTTCAAAATTTTTGCAAAACTTATGTATTTTTTAAAATCCTTTTTTTTTGAAAGAATTTGAAACCATTTCAAAAATCAACTCAAAACACTGTCAAATACCTCAAAATCTAACCATAGCCTATTGCAATGAAATCATTGCATATCTCGTCAAACCACCACCTAAACACTATGAAACCCCCATGCATCACAGTAGGAACATAGGCCATGGTAAAACTTCAAATAATTAATCATAAAACTAAATAAAGCATATTACAAATAACTCGATAAATCATTAAACACTAAATCCATACATAAGGATTTTTCCACTGAAAAATCCTTCATATGTGGTCCTTGGCTGCCATCAATATAGAATCCCAAATATTGGATTCTCAATATAGAATCCCAAATATTGGATTCTCAAATATTGGATTCTTACATGGAATCCTAAGGCACAAGCACAACTATGGTGCATAGAATTAAATAAATGAAGAGATCTTCAGGTAAGACATGTTCCTTTCACGTTTACAGAGTGCAACAACTCCACCCTTAGCAGTAATTACTTGTGTTGTGGTATTTAACGGCAATAGCTCAGTGATGACGTCGGTTGTAACATATAACTTACGATGATCAGTGACTCATGCCACTATTGCACCAACTCACCCTTTCTTTCCCTCTAGATCTCTTTCAAACTCTCTTAATCTCTCCCTCAATCTCTCGATTGTGAATGCCTGACGACATCCCTTTCTTCCCTTTTAATAAGAGCTTTATGTGTGACATGAACAATGCTGTCACGCGATAGTCATTCAAACATAGTGTTGTCACGGGATGATACTGTAGCACAATTGTGTTTGTTTATCTCATGGTCTGCGCACTTACAAGGCACAACACCCTAAACCAAAGAATCTAGATAGGAAAGTATCAACAAAATTCACTTTGATTACTAAGAAGAATATTACATTTAAAGATAACCAAACACCAATTTGCTGCAGTTTTCTGCTGTAGTGGATTTGTAGGAGGCATAGATTTGTTGCTCTGAGTTCCTCTAGATTCCTATGGTGCATTCCAGCACCATCCAAGCCCTATGAAGTCTTCTGCACAAACCACTAGCAATTTGGAATCTATGTCCCTGTTAGAATAATTATATATTCTAGTAGAATGACTATATGTTGTAACAGTACCCACTGTCTCTCTATATTCCTTATTTGAAAATACATAGTTCTGCCCTTGTTAAGAAGACTTAGTATTGTTCACTTATTTTGTGCAATTAGTCATTGCAAGAGGGACCTCGTCTTACAGGACCTAAGTTTTCTTTTGATGATGAAAATGTTTGTAAATGTGGTTAGAAGTGTGCAAATAAGTACATATATTATTTTCTTGTATAGCTATGTGTTAGCAACTCAGTGTGTTCCTATCATGCAACACCAATTTGGTAATAAATTGATTTGTGATCTTAAATGTTATGCTAAACATGATTTTTAGTTCCTTAAGGTGTTTTCTTTTTACATGGAGTGAGACATTGTTTTTCGTGGTATAATGTAGTATGTACTTCCTAAATGAGAATTACCTTTGTTTGATATAAACACATTGTTGTAGGTTTACTGCTTGTTCATTGTCCATATTGATGTGTCTATGCAAGTTAATATTAACATGCTATTTGCATGTATGCAGATCACAGACTTGCCATTTTCATTGTATTCGACTTTTGTTCTCGAGGATCGCCATGGTTTCAACAAAGTTGGTCGACTTTATTTAAATTTATTTTGATTGTCTTTATCTGAATTCACTTTGACTATTTGATGCAATTTATATTTTTCTTCTAATAGCTGATTCAGTCTTTTCATTGTACTGAATTTACCCTTGTTTTTTCCTTGTAGCAAACAATGTGGTTATTCTTTAGAGACATGGCAAAGGGAATTATGCTTACCATTTTAATAGGACCACCTGTTGTGGCAGCAATAATCTATATTGTGCAGGTATATTAGCTTCTACACATTTTGTTTTTAATAGTTGGAGTTTTTTTCATAATTTTCTTTTTGGTTGGTTTTACCTTTCCCCTTTTGCAGATAGGAGGCCCTTACTTGCCGATCTACCTTTGGGGTTTTATGTTTGCCTTATCCATTGTGATGATGACACTGTACCCCATCCTAATAGCACCCTTATTTAACACATTCACTCCAGTAAGTTTATGCATTTTGCTACAAGCTTGCATAGAAACTGATTTTGGTAACTCTTGATGTGCTACTTTCTGTTAGATTTGGATCATCATTTTACAATTATTTATTAGTATCATTTATGTGTTCATTTTATCAGAATTTTGAATTATTTATTTGTCCCACTCATTTTCTTGGTGCAAAACATTTTTCTAATAATTGTATTGCCTGCTTGGTAGACATAACTGTCGTTTTTCAACCATGATGTAGCTTCCTGAAGGAGAACTTAGAGAGCAAATTGAGAAACTTGCGGCTTCTCTTAGGTTTCCCTTGAAAAAGCTTTTTGTTGTCGATGGATCTACGAGGTCAAGCCATAGCAATGTAAGTATTAAAACATCGTATGTGACTTTAGAGGTTAAAATATCTATCAAAATTTCTCTCTCATCCAAGAAATGTTTCACTGACTATGATGCAGAAGAGTTATTTGATCAATGATGAGCACATATTAATTTATTATCCTTTTACTTATAATTCAATTTTGTATGTATTATCAATTATTTTTCACTAGGTTTCTTGTATCATTCCTGAAACTTTAAGCAGGGTTCTAGTATAGAGATCTGACATGGTCAAAATTTTCAATGTGCATCCCTCTTTCCCTAAGAACCACGTTCCATGATAAATGAAAAAAATGTGCATCAGAAGATATTGGCATCAGCACAACCTATATAGGGTGGTTACTGGTTAGTTTGCAATTTTTATTTAAATGTACATATTCACATACTAATTGCTTATGGGATAACAAAAACTCGTATGTTTTGGCTGAGTCTTCATTAGATCTGATTCAGGTCAATTAAGTTATCTTGATAAATTGCTTTCAATTATATTAATTAGTCATTGTCATGCTTGTGGTTGAGCCTTCATTAGGTAAATATTAATTAGCCATTGTCATGGTTAAAACATTGGTTTAAACTGCACTAGTGAAAAGCACATGCTAAATTGCACGTGATAAAGCATTTTACAATAAATAATTACTACTAAAGAAAGATGCAATCACTAAACAATATAGAATTTGAAATATAGTTAAAAACTTGATTAAAATGTTGAACAATTTAGAACTAAACATGTACTCTATTCAATTAGTTATACTAAAAACATTGTCTGGTTATCAATGCTTTATAATCTTCTTATAAATCCTTGGCGGCAACTTTGGAACTTTAAATGTTACTATGTTTTGAGTAAAACAAAAATTAGCACCTATCAATGGTAATGTAAGCACCGAGCTTCTCTTTGATACTTGTATGTCTCACTATTCTGATGACACAACCTAAACAACATATAATTAAATTTGATTATCGACAGATCTAAATATTAGGTGATAGAAGTGCTAGTATGTAAACAAAAAAGGGCAAATCTTGGTAAAGGTTCCAACTCTACCAAAATTAAATAAAACTGGCACGTATCAATGGTAATATAGGTACCAAGTTTCTCTTTGATATTTGATGTCTCATTATAAACAATAAATAATTAAAATTCATTATAGACAAATCTAAATATTAAGCAGTAGAAAGTACAAATATGTAAACAAAAAATGACAAATCTACGTAAAGGTTCCAACTCTAACAAAAACAAATAATCAATACAACGACTGTCACTAAATATTTGATGAAGCTATATGCATAGACTAGTCATTTGTAATGTAAATTAAAATAAACACCACTTATGTCATCAAGCATATGCCACATCAACCTTTTTTTTATCCACGTATTGAATAAATATCCTTTGCACATGGTTACATGGTTATATATTAAGATGGTAGTACATATATAATTGAAGCAATACACATAATAAGAGATTTATTACGTACCCATGGTACCAAACGTCGGCGTGTGTCACCAAAATTTCGTCAACATGTGTCTTATTTTTAATTTACCAACATGACTCTGACACGATGTCGATATAGAAGTTTTGAACAAATGTGAATTTTTTTTATTGTGTTTCTATTGACATGATATCGACATACCGACATGTGTCTGTTTTTCAATTTGCCGAAATACAACATGAAATTGACATTTAGAACCTTATATATACTAACCCATGTATATATGGATTTGAACCAATAAACATAATAAGATTTATTATGTATCTTAAAAATTGTTATAAATCTTTTGTTAAATGAATAGGTAGGAAATGTTCCCCTTTTCTTGATAGGAGTGGTAAGGACTATACTTTTCAGGAAAAAAAATGATAGAGACTATTAATTTAAGATCACATGCAAGACCACCTTATAGGCTTGACCAAGAAATGGTTGTAGTTTTAAAACTTTAAGCCTACTAATTTGGATAATTAGATTCTATACCGTAGAACCAAACAATAGGAACTTAAATAAGTGAATTTAAGTCTTGAACTCACTCCACAAAATTACAAGTACAATATTTATTGATGTGGAATTGAGAAACAGTTTTGAATTTAACCAAGTATGTAGTTCCAGAAAAGGAAATGGATTGGATTCCATGTTGTTGGACGTTATGTATGCATATAGAACCACTACATGGGTTAAATCCAGCTGTTCAACAATTAAAATGTAGAAATAAATCCAAACATCTGAAAATAATTAAAAATCCAGAAATGATGGGCATCATCTTCTCACAAAGAAGCACTTTTCCAAGAAAAACAAACAAATAACATCAAATAAAATAAAAATATCCACATTCAATTCCAAAAATACACCATCAAAACCAAACCCAGCCTAGATCTCCAAAATCCAATTCCTCCTTCCTCCCTCCTTTGACGATGTTGACATCATAGCATCTGCCATCGTCCCACCACTTGCTCGCTATTTGGGTGATGTACCTTCCTTCTAAGTGAAGGACGCCATTGCCTGCCTCGACCCCTTCGACCTTGGTCCTTTTCAACGACCTCATCCTCTCCCTTTCTCTCCTCGACAAGACTGTCATCGGGAAGGTGCTGCAGTCCTTCGTATAGGTTTGGTGTTCAACCAACGGAGCAATTTAATTGCCATCGTCGTCGTCCAAGCTACCATCATCGCGTTCCTGTTAATTGGGGGTAAAAGTTCGACCTACCATTGCATATCGTTGTTGTCGTCACACACCACCACTACATGTACCACACTGTTGAACACTGACTCCACGTCCATCGGAGTAAGTGGACTTAGAAATCAGTTGGGTCAGAATTAGAAATCCCCTAACCTTAGCTAGACCCATGATCTTATTTATTTTGGGTTGGGTTGGGACTGGATCACACATCGGACCCTATTTTGAGTTGATCCTAATGAAGTTATGTAATTTTAAAATTAAAAAGGAAATTGAGAAACCATATTTAATAACTATAATACCATAAATAGTTGTTAATGCATAAAAGAAAGGAATTAACATTATATCGAAATAAAAAAATAACTAATTCTCCATTTGTGTTCTTGGTAGTTGAAGACAAAATCGAGTCGTAGTGTTCACGGTTGTGTGTTTTTTGTAGCTTTACATAATTTTTCATATGTTTGTGTAAACGAGTTGTTGAAGTACGAGGCTTAAATCAAAATCTACGATTGTAATAGTTGCATAAGTAATAAAATTCCTTAAGACATGCATCAATTTTGAATATCATGTTGAATCCATTATGAAAACTAAAGAAAGATCAAAATTCAAAAGAGAAAGAAGAATAATGAAGAGGAAGAGGAAAAAGTAAACGTAGAAGTTCTTGAAGACTTGGATGAGTGGAGAAGAAATGAAGGAGAATTGATATATAGTGGCAAAAATGTGTTAAAAAGTGAATCTAATGGATATTTTTTTAATGTAACGGCTTGTTAAAAAAAGTAGACATCCATTTACGAAAAAAGACGTTTACTTTTGACATAATAAGATTTGTGTCAAGAAACGAGTGTCTATTTCTTGAAGTGGACGTCAAGTTTTGATACAAAAGTTACTATATTATAAATTGACATGTTTCTAAAAGTGGATGTTTGTTTTTTGACACACTAAGTTATGCTTGTTTTACAAAACATAGTAAGTTCTATGTTAAACATCTATACATTCATTATTTATATTCACATTTAATCATTCACTTTCATTCATATAGACATGATCACGTCCATTTATTAATTTCAAATTTCATTGACATTCATAAATAAGATATCCATAAGAGTAAAATTCATTTCTTTATAAATTTAATTAAGAAGATTACAAAATATATAATTGTATGAAAATTACATGAAATGAATAAATTCTATTTAGGAGGAAGATATGATCCAAATATGTCTATGATATGAGACATTGATGTTGATATGTATTGCATGTCTCGTTTATATTTCGACCTCTAATTGAATAGGTTTTCCTCGAACTTATCTTATAGGTCTAGTTGCATTTGGACATATACTTCTTCTTCTTTTTTTTCTTCATACTCTTCTTTGGATTTCTCTTTTTGTTCTTTTTTTTTTTTTGCATTTGTGTTGGAAGAGCTTAGTAGAAGAACATGCACCATGTCTGCATCTACGTTCGTTTCTTAAAATCAATTAGCTTTGAATGAGATTTGAGTAGTTATACCATTAATGATATTCAATAAATTGTTCTTTTCGATCATTAATATGATAATAGTTTAAAAAATGAGTGATAAGGTTTTCGTACGAAAGAATGAAGTAAAGTATATATTTTACCGAACTTACCCTTAATGCATTATAAATTGTAGAAACATTACGTGGATGTTCAAAATTTTGAAAAGCTATATATATATTTTTTAAGAATTTCGATCCCTATCTACATAATAATAAGTGTAAGGTTTTAAATGTCGATTTCGTGTTGGACTTCGATCCAACAAAAATAGGAAATATGTTGGACATCGATGGAAATATCGAAGGAAACACGGTAAATTTACAGAAGTTCATGGAAATAATTAAAAAAACATTGAATATTGATTTGAAACTTTAAGATAAGCTAAAATATGCAATAATCTACATTTAAAACTATTTAGATCAACTTTCTAAACATGTATTATATTGAAATATGCAATAATCTACATTGAAACTCTAAGATAAGCTAAAGTAAGTAATAATCTACATTTATATTTTACTTTTTTTTATTTACAAATTTTTAATAATTTTATAGAATTTTAGGTTGGATTTTACCTTTATTAGGTTAGATCTAATATAATATCAAGTTTTTAACTTTAACATACAAATTTTTTTTTAAAAAAAATAATATATAAAAACCTAAGATTTATGTATTTTTATAGTAGATTTATGTAATATACTTAAGATTTGCATCAAAACAAAAGATGTAAGTGTTGATACCTAAGATCTAAGTGCAATATGTAAATCTATATGAAAACAAAAGTAAAAACCCAAAAAAAAGCATGGAATGTTACGAAAGAAGAGGGAGGAGAAAGCTTCAAGTCTTCAACGATAGAGAAAAATATTCAACAAAGGAGAGAACTTCAAGCTTTCAACAATGGAGAAAAATCTTCACAAGTGTAGAGACTAGAGAACCTATGCCTTGAAGATTATTATTCTAACGATAGATAGTAAAGAAGAAGAGTAGAAGACTTAGAACTGCGATGGAGACAACAATAAGAAGAAGTAGCCTGTGACACTCGTGTCTGTATAAAAAATAGACATATCAGACGATACACATTTTCAAAGTTTTGAAAATACCAAGTTTCCATTGACATGCTTGACATGTCCGACACGCCTCCAATGTTTCCATTGAAATTCAGTAATTCTTGATTTACCTATATATGTTGTTTCCTTATTTTGTAATACCAACACGTGTTGGGGAAATTTCGCCAACACGTGTTAATTTTTGGAACCATGGATAAGTGACACACAAATAGGGAAAATTATTAAGACCAATTCAAACATTAGAACTTAATGTTACTTTATATTTTAAATTACCTAGAGCTTGAATTAATTTTTATTTACTTCTTAGGAATATTTTCAATTTAATAACATTCTTCTAGCTTCAATTGCTAATGTGCTTTGATTAAAATCAATTTTTTGTTGTAATGTCTCAAGATCATAGGTCACATGTCTTCCTAAATGCTTTGTCTCTCCTAAACTAGCACAAGTAAGATCCTTACTACATATATTACATATATATTTCTTAGGATCATTAAGTCTTTTAGTTAAATAAGTTCAAACATTTTATCTTCTCTTTTTTTTAGAGTTTTGAATATTAGAATTAGAGGGTGTAGATTCTAAATCTTCTATTGCCATTCCTACATTATTTAAATCTTCTACTGGATTTTGGTTGTTAAGAACAAAATCATTTAATTCGTTGGTCATTATGATTTACGAAACAAAAATAAACTAGTAAGACAATAATACTAACTACTTAAAAAAAAAAAAAGAATAAATTGTAAATTAGAGGGTTAAGAAGAGAATAAGAATGGTGAAGAAGAAAAGCATGTCTTGAGTCTTAAAAGTAGAAACCACTAAATGGAGAAAAAGAAAGAAGAAGAAGAAAGGAATGCCGATGGTGATTGACGAAGATGTAAAGAATTAGAGAACTTGAGACTAAGAACTTTAACTCTATTTGAATACTTGAGACTTGAGAGTAAGATTACAAGAAGTTAAAATCTTTGAGAAATAAAGAGAAGTAAGAAGGTTTCGTATGGATGAAAGAGGAGAATAGGGTACTATTTATAGATGTTCAGGACTCCAATAGTTAGAAGTAGAGTTGTTGGAAAGATCAAAATTATTAAAGAAGTATTACAACAACTAGAAATATAATTATTAGAAACTGTCAGAACAACATGGGCATTTGTAAGTAGATGTTCATTTTTGAAAACGGACGTCAACTTGATCTAACGATTGTATTTTATGGTTGTTGAAATTTAAAAGTAAAAAAAAGAGGAAAAATATGGAACGAACATCCATTTCTAGGACTAGACGTCCATTGGAAATGGATATCCACTTTGATTTAACGACTTTTTTTTAAAGCCATTGAAATTTATATATATATAAAATAAATAAATAACAAACGTCTGTTTTGAGGAATGGATGTCTATTTTTTAGTCAAGAAGTTCTCATGAAGAAGTGGACGTCCGTTCCTTAAAATAGGATGTTCATTTTGTTATATAGGATGTCCTATTTTTAAAATGGACATTCACTTTTTATTTTATATAATTAAATTTCATTATAAAATAATTATTATAACTTAAAAATTAATATTTATATTTAAAATTACATATTTTATTTTGGGCTTATTTCAGGTCTAAACCGGGCCATAAGTTGGGTCTTGGGCTGGACCATGTCTGTGTCAGATTCAGACACATGTGCAGGCCCAAACTCGGCCATGTCGGGCTACGGGCCGCAGGAGAAAATCTCCAACCCTAGAATGGTCTGTGGCCCTATTGGGCTCCAGTCAGGCCAGCTTGGGTTCTATTTTGTTGGCTTGGCCCAAATTTCCAGGTCTAGGAGTAAGATTGAATGAAAAATGTGTCAACAATTATTTCCAACATATAGACACCTCTCTCCTTCCCTCTAGATTCTTCCATTTCATCTATAGTTCTGGGCTCTCTCCTTGCAATAGCCACAGATTCAGGGGTTCTCTCTTTCTAAATTACATGTTTTAGGAATTGGATTTCGAAGTTTTAGGAAAGAAGTAGCTATGATGCATTGTTGGTTATTTGTTGCTTTTCTCTGTCATCAGTTTGCATGGGCTTTCAGCTTTATATATTTTAATATTATCAGCTGCCTTCTTTGAGGGTCACACATCTCTTTTCTATTTCTTTTCCTTGTAACTTTATATGCATTTTTTATTTTTCTGACAATGATTTAATGAAACTTGCAGGCATATATGTATGGATTTTTCAAGAACAAACGTATTGTTCTATATGACACGCTAATCCAACAGGTATTATGTAATTCTTTATTTTTTCTAGATGAGGTAGTAAAGATATTGGTCTTTGGGATTTAAGCTATTTTTTTATCAAGGATTTTGAAGAGCTAAGCAACTTAGGGCTCCTAAAAAATATACTGATTGTGTAAAAAGCTTTAGATAGAATAGTGAATTATTATTATTTTTATCAATTAACTAAATTGTTTTCACTAGTTTATTTTCATATATTAATTACCATTAATAAGATGATATAATTATATGTGTACTTGCTTATGTACATGTGTATTCGTCATTTGTTTATAGTCTTTGATGTTTCTATCATAATTAAGCGGTAGTTTTTTTGTGATTGCTTGCGAAGGAATAAAAGGGATGTCTCCGTCTAAGTCA
Organism: Posidonia australis; assembly: GCA_024699735.1. Taxonomy (NCBI): domain Eukaryota; kingdom Viridiplantae; phylum Streptophyta; class Magnoliopsida; order Alismatales; family Posidoniaceae; genus Posidonia; species Posidonia australis. The sequence goes on from JAMKQA010247269.1 coordinate 22,773, forward strand.
ATCAGATTAATAATTGTATATGTGCATTTTAGGGCTTGAGTTTAGTCTGGGACTTTGGATCAACCTAAGATCGATGATTCATGATACTGACCAGCTAGGTTTTGTATTTTTGTTTTACCTGTGATCTCTTCCCTTCCTACTGGATGATGACCAACCCCAATGTCAGTTCTTGGGAATTCATGGGGTTGAGGGGGCCTGGGATTTTTCTTTTCGAAGAAACTTGGAGGATGATGATATCACAACACCCACTAGTTTGCTAGAGTTGCTCAAGAATGCAGTGCAGTTCTCAGAGGTCCCTGATTCATGGGCATGGTCAGGTACATCAAATAAGGATTTCACTGTGAGAAGTGCCTCCATCTGGCTCCTTGGTGGTCATCTAGAAATATTTGATTTCCAAAAATGGGTATGACAGGACAAATCACCTCTTAAGATGAGATTTCTTTATGTGGGTTTTTGTTAGAGGGAGGATCCTTACAGAAGTATGAAGGGAGGTGTGGGCACAAGATAAAGAATCAGTGTTATTTTGTTCCTCAGAAGTGGAGTCAAAAGAACATCTTTTTGGCCAATGCCCATTTGTCAAGAGTTTTGGAGTGAAACGGGGGAAGTGTCATCTGCAAATAGACTTTGTGGATTTACATGATCTCTGGGTTTTCTTTGATACTCTCTCTCAGCGTGGAAGGAATAAATTGCATTCTGTGTAGGTGAAGTTTATTTTACAAGCATGATCTCCGGGAACCAAGCAAGCAACGGTAAGAAAGTAATAAGGGCCGTTGCGCGCGTATCAGTTGCAAGCCCTTATTACTTCAAACTTGAAAAGCTAGCGGAAGCAGGACTTTTTCATCTTGCTGGATGTCGGCATAGCGAAAAGACATCCTCGTTTGTGGGAGAGAAGACATTTCCCGCTGTATGGCACGTTTGGTACTTTCATTGAGTATAAGGGGCGAGGTACCCTCCTTGTGGCTTGAGCTCTTGTCTCCCCCACCTTTTCATGATTACCCTTGGAAGACTTTGGCTTAGAAGAGTAAGCCTTCTTGAATTCCACCAGGGACTCTGCCACTGCCATAGCCGTGGCAAGGTCCTGCACGCCACGCCGTTGCAACTCTTGTTCGGCCCAGTTCTGAAGCCCGCCCCTGAGAGCGAAGTTGGAAGAATCTCTGTTGCCGTATCCGATTCTGCTAGCGCAGTCGGAAGAATGGGTCAAGTGGGAATTGATTCGTTTAAGTCTCCGAAGTTAGTTCGCCTAGTTTTAGGTTTTATTAGCACCTTCGCTGTAGAATAGAAGCACCTCTTTCCGACGCTAAGCGCAAAAGGCACTCGAAGGAGTAGTGAGACCAACCATCACTACCATAGGGCTCTAGTGGTAAATCCTGCCACCTCAGACTCCTCGCTACGCCCCTCACGTGTCAACAAGCAAGTTGGGTGCTCTCCCTTAACGTGGTAGGACTCTGTTGCAGGTCTTTACATTGGCTGATAAAAAAAGGCATCCTCATCCGGGAGAATCGAGGAGAGTGCCTCCGCTAAAGACATTACTTTTTTAAGTCCCACCAGAAATTCTCTTAAGAGAAAGGATAGCTGCTCCTTTGTCACGAGCCGGACTCGAACCAACACTTCTGGGAAATCCAAAGAAAACCTGTGGAATTTCCATTTATTCCAATCGTGACTTTGGTTACCCGGTTCCCCACGCAGATGTGAGTACGTCCGGGGGGCCTCTCTCCCCACTCTCCCTTTCCCCCGGAGGAAAAGCGCTCTCCTTGGTTGGGGGGGAGTAGCATACGGACCACAAGGCCAGGAAGGATTGAATCCCCATTTCTATCGTCGAGTTTGGAGTCAACCTATGCCGGAAGTCAAAGAGAAAGATGTACAAGTCACACTAACTTCCCTACCGGTCGCCTTGTTGCTGGTACAAATCCTGCTTGCTGTCTTTTCCTTCCATTTCCAATAATGAAAGCGCCAAAAACTAAGCCAAGAGGAAGAAATACAATCAGTCCAAAAAGTACCATTTTGGGTGAGTTGGCGAAAGAAAAGAGGGAGATTACTTTTCTGACTGTCTCTACCCAGATCGCCCTACTCATAAATGAATGGATCGTTTCCTTTTCACCCGGCTGTTGTTTGTTGGGAATGTTCCCTCTCATTGGTTGAAGAGCGAATCCTTTTTTTTTTTTTTTTATCTATTCTATATGAGATCCACACTTTGACACCTGAGATTCCGTAACGAGTAGATACTTCCGCGGGAGCATAATCGATTTTCTGGTTAAATACATTACAAGATGTTTTTCCATACTTTCCGCATTCAGTTCTAGCTATTTCCGCACCTGATGATCGACCTGAACAACAAAGACGTATCCCCTCTACCCCTGCCCTCCTCCAGGAGGGAATATCCTTGACTATGTTATTAAAAATGGAACGAAATGATCTTCTTTTGTTCCTCGGTTGAAAAGAGATGTCTTGAGCAATCGGAGAAGCACTTTGATAAACAGATTGGATCTTTACCGACTCAATGGAGGTCTCCGTCTTTGTTCTCTCCGACAAAAAAGATCGCATTTTTTTCACTTCGTTCAAATAAGAGTTGTACCCGTACGGAATTCCTCTATTTCTCAGTATGATCTCTATCATCATCTCCATTCCCTTTATCAATTCTCCGGTACTATCTAGTTCTCTGCATTTCTCTATCAATTCCATGACCTTATCCTTACCCATGAGGTTCCAACATTTTGGACTTAATTGACTCCAGAGTTGTTCCCGGCCCTTTAGGGTAGACCCAACCCCATCCCTGGGAAATAAAAAGGTAGCACCGAAGAAAGGAAAGAGCGAGATGGTGGTTTTTGTTGTTCCAGCGATTTTGTGCCTCTTTTTGGCTGCTTGGGCCAAACACTTTTTCTCGCGGGTCGAGCTTTCTACAAAAAAAGCGATGCGAGAGCGTATTCGGACCCCCCCTTTCGCTCCTCTCATCGTAGATGGTGAAGACACGCCCGGTGCCACGAAATGATTGAGAACCACGACGGGGTCGAAATGCATTTTGTTCTTTGTATTCCTCCAGTATTGCATGACCGAATAATGAAAGGAGAGGCGCACTGTGGGGAGGGTCCTTTTTAGTAGATGACTTCTCGGGCCGTCAGAGCGGGACTGATTTGGTAAAAAGAATTTGAATAACTTGGTTTTTCTGAGGGCTATCAGGAAGTCCCTGTCATTTACAAGAAAAACGTATTTCGGATGCGCAGATGCCCCGCTGACCCGAAGTTTTTTATCAGGATGATTCTTTCTCGATGGTGATCGGCCATGGTATCCATAGCGTTGCATTTTTTTCGGCCAAATCTGGATTTCGTTTTGCTTCTCCCTTCGTAACCCCCCCCATTCTGCCCCCCCAAAGGCCCCCCGGCTTCTCACGTCGGTGCGTTCTTCCTCTGTACCCTTGCTTGAATGAAGACACCCGATCGGCCCGACTTTCCCAAATGCCCACCACTGGCCCTTCTCCTTTCCGGGTCTTGATTCGTCGCGTCGTTTCAGTCGTAGTGGTCCACGGGGAAGAAAGAAATGAATGAATGTCCCTTTGGGAAAATGTAGAAGGAGACACCTACCAAGACGAAAGCCAAAGGTGGAGATCGTAGGTGGGCGTATCGAACCGAAATAAGATCTCAGATTGACATCTTGATACACGGATTTACCATAATAATAAATAGAGTCAATGGTGACGGGAAGAGCCGCTTCTTTCTTGCGGGGGCTTCCATTCACCAGCGCATTCCCCATATAAGTGCTCTCCGAACCGTGCTGGATAGTCACCCATCACACGGCTCTCAAACCCAACCCGTGGTGGATCCCGGGGGACAAAGTAAAAGCGCTTGATCAATTGACAAAAACCCCTAGATCAAGCAGCGACGCTGCTCATGATAGGCTGGGAGGGAGCCGCGGACGTTCGGTTCGTACCTGTAAAGTCCCTTCGGTCGGTTCGCTCAGATAGTCTTCCCTAACGTTCAGAGTTGTTCTGGTTTGAGAAAGGAGCACCGCCAAGTCCCCCCGGGGCGCCCTTCATGAATAAGAAATGGACAGCTGAGGGAAGGCGTCGCATTCCACTTCGACCGAGGAGAAGCTTCCTCTCTCTCCCGGTTGGTAAGAACTGATGAGGGGCAATGCTCCCCTAACCTGACGTGGGCCTACCAGCGAAAGGGGGTCGATTTAGGCTCCTTCCC
>JAMKQA010247271.1:0-33914 GCA_024699735.1 Posidonia australis
AGGAAACTAGATAAAAATGTTTTATTTCTCCAGTGTTGAGAATAAAAGCTTTGAAAGAGCATGAGATTTGAAAGAAAAGAAAAGAAAAGTTTGAAAAGTCATTACTTTCTGAGTTTTAAGAATTGCATATAAGGGTTTAAAATGATGCTTTCTGACAAGATTTTTTGTGTTTTTGGTGTTGCTTTTGAGGAGCGTACTGGGTGGCATTCTTGTCACTCACGCGTGTTTTCTTGTCCCCTTGTTTTCAGGTGCTGAGCTATAGGAGCAGTCTTTCCTGGTGCAACTTTTCGAGCTACACTTGCCGCACACAGGTCTGGGTAGTTAGCTTTATTTATTTTTATATTGCTATTTGGTTGCATTTATTTGTGTTTGGGTAGTTCTTATACTATTGTGTAGCACAGAGGTGTTACACCAATGCAGTGTATGTGATCTCTTCCTCAGTGAAGATTTTTATTTTCTGTAGCAGTGTATGATGGGTATGGAATTTTTTCTCGTAAGATGCCTAATGCCTAAAAAAATTTTCTGTAGCAGTGTAAGATGCCCAATGCCTAAATTTTTTTCTGTAGCAGTGTATGATGGGTATGGAATTTTCTGTAGCAGTGTAAGATGCTCAATGCCTAAAATTTATTCTATTTTATTTTCTGGCATTTTTTGCATTGTATGTTGCTATTTTTTAAGTTTTCCCTATGTTTGAACTGAAATGTGGAATTATTTTCTTTGTTATGCACTGACCATGAATTTTTTTATGAGATTTTTATGTATGTAAGATTTTATAGATGTCGATGAAGACTTTGGTAGCGAGTATGGGAATATTTCTATAGATGTTGACAAAGATGATAACGTTTGTGTAGACCTTAATTTAGATGAGGAAGAGTTGGAGGAGCAAAATACACCACAATGCACTTCTGAAGTACTTATTCAGCCTTATATGGGTATGGAATTTAATTCAGAGAATGAAACATATCTGTACTATAATGCATATGCTAGAATAAAAGGATTTTCCATCAGGAGAAGTTGGTTTAGGAATTCAAAAAACACTGGGCAGATGATAGCAAGGAATTTTGTTTGTTTCAAACAAGGTGAAAAAGATTTAAAAGATAAACGATACTGGGGAAAAGAAATTAATAGGCGGAGATGTCTTCGTGAGGGTTGCCCAGCTAGACTCTATGTTGTCCAAAGAGATAAAGGATTATGGTTTGTGAATAAATTTGTTGAAGTGCACAATCATGTTTTTACCACACCTTGTAAGGTATTGAGGCTTCGATCTCACAACAAGTTATCTTCAGTAGCTAAAGGATTAGCTGATACTTTATCTACATGTGGTGTTGGACCATCTAGAGTTGCACAAGTTCTCTCAGAGAATGGCCATGAAGGTGTGACTCCCCAACAAATTAGTGGCCATAAAAGGACTCGTCAAAATAACATTGGGAATGAATGTATGGCTGTAATTAGATACTTTCAATCAAAAACTGCCTTAGACCCGCAGTTCTTCTTTGAATTTGAATTAGATGAGGATCACACAATAAGAAGTGTTTTCTGGTCTGATGGAAGGTCTCGAGACAACTACATGAAATTCGAAGATGTAGTTGTTTTTGACACAACTTACAAGACAAATAACTTTAGCATGCCTTTTGCACCATTCACTGGTGTTAATCATCACAAACAGTCTACGTTGTTTGGTTGTGCATTGCTTGCTGATGAAACAGAAGACACTTTCACTTGGTTATTTACAACATTCTTGAGGTGCATGTATGATAACAAACCAAAGGCTATTATTACAGATCAAGATGTTGCTATGCGTGTTACAATTTCAATGATTTTCGAGGGTACAACACATCGATATTGTTCATGGCACATAGGAAAAAATGCAATAAACCATGTATCAGAGCTCAGATGTAATGTCAACTTCAAACAAGACTATGAGAAATGCTTTTATTGTTCCAAAACTCTTATGGAATTTGAGAATCAATGGGAGATGTTAAATAACAGACATTGATTCAGAAACAACTGCACTACCCTTATAACAACTGCAATCAAATTTAACTGCCTAACAATGCTCCCTCCCAAGAACCTTAACAAAACTGCTAAATCAATGAGAAATAAGCCCTTGCCAAGTAATCAAGCATGAGGAGACATAAGTTAGACATGAAATGCCATTTGAATATGTGATGAGATCATTATCATATGATGTCCCGTATTTGCATCAAACATAATATCATTCAATATTCATTAGAAGGCATATATAAGCCTGCTACAAAATATCCATCAATATCATTCAAATCTGATTTCATTACAAGTATCTAACATACATTTCTTAAGTACCATTAGCAAAAACGGTCCACAAATTCCATACAAATTTTGACTTCTTCTTCATAAATATCAATTATTCTAAGTAATTTAGCATTATGAGTCTCAACTTCTCGAAGACGACCTTGTAATTCTTGAAGTTGAACTTCTGCTTCACGCTTGTCATTCATCACTTGTAAAATAACTTCCTTGCTTCGATTACTCATCTTCTTATCAAGCCATTTAAAAAAATTACAATGACTTCCATTAAGAGAATAATTTGGACATGTGAAAAATCGTCGACCAGGATTAGTAACAATCCACGATGTTTTCATACTAGCAATCAAACCACATTTACAATAAATAGAATCTTCTTCTACTACATTTCTTTTTGAAGTATTATCTGCAAACAAATAACATTCCATAAAATCTACACTGCAATATTGTAAGAAGGAAATCTACACTGCAATATTGTAAGAAGGAAATCTATATTCTCATAAAATCTACCAACATTTTACACTGCAATATTGTAAGAAGGAAAGCTTGTACTAATACAGATATTACATGTGCAAACAGAGATTCTAAATCAGTTTTGGTCAGAGATTCTAGATTTGCCTTGCTAATTATGTGCTGGTACTGTTCATGATTCACTTAAGAAGCAGAAGTTTCTTGAATTCCCAAGAAAGGTACCCAAGTTAACACCTTATTTTTAGACATCAATCATCTAGAACTAACTTTAGGTTGCTTGTAGAATTTTTACGACATTTATCTAGTTTCTAAAATTTACATCAATAATGGTTCTATCATAATTTTCAAGCTGTCATAGTTTCAGAGTTAGGTGATTCACTTTGCTGAATTTCATATATCTCTAATTAGTAAATCTTGTTTTCATTCATAACTTTTTTGCATAGAAATTGTAAATTGACCATCAAAAACGACAGCATCTCTGACCTTTACAAAGATGTTAACCATACTCAGTGAAAGTTGTTGTTGTTGTTGTTGTTGTAGAATCACAAATTGAAAAAGACATAGAAAGTTGCACTGATTTTCTCAAAAAGATTCACTAAAACACAATGAATATTGATGTCATAGCAGGGAAATTGTATTGCTTACTTATCTACTGACACTAGATACCTTTAGATCTCATAGTTTTATACTGTATGTGTTTTTTGTTGTGATAGGATATTCCAATAATCAAATATCTTGCTTGGTTGAGACACATTGTCTTCTTTGTGTTTAAGAAGTGTTTCTAAGTTAATGCACACACTTATGATCCACATGTGTAGTACAGAGTATGGTGAAAGTGCTCCCTTTCAAGTTGCTGATTCATTTATACCAAGAAGCTGAAAGTGGGTAGTGATCACAATCTATCAAGTGCTCCTTCTTAATGCATCCACCAACATTTTCTAATTCATTCTAGGGTATCGCAGTCATTTTAATTTTTGACTAATCATAACACTTTCTTGTGGAGATATGGCTTGACAAAAGATTCAGCATCCATTAATAAGGAGCGCAAATGCCAGACAAAAAGCTAGTTAGTAGTAAAAAATTCTATTGAAATCCTATATCTCCCTCCCAAGGATCCTGAAGGCTGACAATCCTACATAAATGGGAAATTATTTTTTGATTGAAATTTGAGAAATAAAAATTCTAAACAAGAAAGAGCAAAATGAAATACAAATTGCTGAAACACAACCATTCTATCCCTGTATATGAGTGCTGTAGTACCAAATTTTCCCCTATGGCATGCATAGCAGCAACAACAAAATAAAAACATAAAACAAAAGAGAAGAAGGCAGCAGCAACATCCACAGTCTGTCCATCAAAAGAGAACCTCAATCGGGATGGGAGGGGCTAGTGGTCTCTCTGGTTCCTATGGAAGTGGGGAAACCAACAGCCAAATCAAAGAAATCAGGGACGGTGACTGCTGCTGGTAGTAGGTGACGGTGACTGTTGCTGGGAGAAGGCAATCTTTGAAATAGTGAGACTTTCAAGAGAGCCCAAATCAGGGAAGATTAATGAGAAATCGTACCCATTCACAGAAGGTTCTTCTCTTCCTCCTCGGTGCCCTAGTCGCTCTTCTTTTTCCGTCGTCGTCGTCGTCGCAGTCGGTAGGAAGACTGGGGGGAGACAGGGGAACAGGAGTGAACTTGCATCGTCGTCGTCGCAGTCGGTAGGAAGACAGGAGGGAGACAGGGGAATAGGAGGAAAGGTGGGAAGAAAATCGCCGTCAGTCGTGAAAGAGGAACGGGAGGAAGGGAATGGAATGAAAAGGGGAACGGGAGGAACGGAGAAAAAAAATTAATCTCAACCGTTGGTTAAATCCAACGACTGAAAATAAATTAACTTAAGTTGCCTATAGGAATTTTTCCTGTAGGCACCTACACAAAAAACAACCCTATAACAATAATAGTCTTAACAATAACAGAATGTCAAATAGTCAATAACAAAGATGAATAACTAAGAAAAACTAAATAATAGTCATCAAGAATGAATGCTTGATAACGAAAAACTAAATAATCGTCATTAGGCTAATTTAACATATGGCGTCTAGACACTTTAACCTCTAATGACGCCTTGGTGCCACTTAGATGCCTCCTTAGTCCTAAGTAGGCATCGTGATAAGTATGGTTTGAGGATGGATACTTTTCAGTCATGTTTTTATTATCGGTCATGACTGTTTTGGGGTGTTCGTGTATGTTGTCATTGTCTCATCGATGGATTTGGGAAAATAAGGTTCCTTTGAAGATTTAATTTTTTTTCTTGGGAAATTTACCATGGTGGGATCTTGTCGGATGCTACTCTATAGAGACATGGTTTTCAATTTTATCAACACGTGCTTTTTGTGTCACTTTGCCTTGGGATTTTTCACATCTTGTTTGGGACTGTATGAAAGTGTGTATGTGGGTGCTCTCGTCTTAGAGGGATTGCTTTTGATCATGTCTGAGGCGAGTAGGCGACAGTTTTTGGTGTTTTGGGAGCTTTGCATTCCAACCAGGGCGTTGTTGGATCATTGACGGAGAGTGGCAGGCCCTACTCATTGTTCCTAATATCGACACGTATTGCGAAATTTCACCGATACATGTTAGATTTGTAAGTAACTGAAATGAAATACGTTTGTATTTCGAGAAATACATAAATTCAATGGAAATTTCGTATGTCTACGGTATTTCGACGAGTAGTGTCGAAACAACGCATTTTTTGTGCTTGATTTGACATTGTTGAGCTGACGTGGGAGTATGAAGTTCGATACTCGACATTTTTCCAGATCTGCTCCTTTCTCTTCTTTGGGTGCCCTTTGAGTCCTCTTCCTCCATTGTTGTTCCTGTTGTGCTCTCGTTCATGGCTGTTGCTGCAGTGCTCTTCTTCAACTGTTACTGCTGTTGTCTTCTTCTCTGTTTGCTCCTTGGGTGCTCTCCAAGGTAAAGCTCCTCCTCAGGCGCTCCTTCTCACGTATCGTATCAATATTAGATCCCTTAAATGGTTCCTCAGCTTATACTAAAGTCTCAAGACATGGTTACAATCATTTAATAATATTCACTGTACAATTGCTACATGAATACTAAACATATTACACTTATATGTCTTGGAACTGCTACGTATAATAGAGAGAACAATAAATTCGACAACAATTGTTCCAACAACATAACAGAACTGTACAACAACAAGATTTGAATGCTACTAGACATTCTACTTTGTATTAAGTGTATACAAGGTAAATGTTTTGGGAACTCTATTTTTAAACATATAATAAGCATTTTTAGGTATGATTTGTACTGCAGGATGTTCGTATTAAGTATATATAGCATTTTTAATGCGATATATTCGTAGAAAGTGAATTTAAGTAGTCTTAAATGTACATTATCATTTATTTTAGCTTGTTCTAGCAAAATTTGAAGTTTTTTAATCATTTCTGTAGACTTCCATAAATTTACCGTGTTTCTACCAAAGTTTGATATGTTTTCTATTTTCATTAGACTGAATTCCGACACAATCGAAATTTAGAACTTTGGTCGTACCTCATGCAATCTGGTGTTCTCGTTGGATTCGAAGATATTATAGAATCTTCTAGAATGAGTGTCACACTTTGGTGGAGGTTTGAGATTGTATTACTGCGTATGTCTTGGAGTGGACCCTAGCTAGGGGTGATTCTGACAATCCTGATGGTTCTACTAGAAACTGGCTTGAGTGCATGTTGCTTCCTTGATTTTACCTCTTTGTTTCTTTGCTTCTTGTTGCTTTTTTCTTTGGCTTATGTACTTGATAAGCACTTTCTTGTATTGGTTTCTTTCAAAATTTTCAATGAACTTTGTTTCCTGCTCAAAAAATAGTTATTTGTGAAGAAATAAAAAAACTTACACGAAACAAGAGATTTTGTTGCCACCATTTTTCTAGCGATAATAATAGAAATTTTACAAAAGCTTAGAACAGAAAAAACATACAAGAAACAAACCATAAGTTGGAAAAACACAAAGAAACAAAATAAGAAGACAAGACAACCACATGAGAAAAATTACAACATGGGTGTGCAACAACACAGTAATGGACAAGTTATACCCATTATCAACGTGTCTAGATGAATAACTTGGTAATAGTTTGTTTTTCTTGCATTTAGTTTTCGATGATAACTGTTAAATTGAAGGAAAAGAAAGAAATTTATTGCATTAGGGTATGTAGTTAGATATAAATAGAGTTTATCAGATAAATGGATATCCAATAACTCACATAACTGAGATCACTAACATAACATAATATAACATAGCATAACATCTTTGACACTCTCCCTTAAATTGGAGTATGTATATCTATTATGCCGAGCTTGGTACATAAGGAGTCAAAAATCTCCATACTCAATCCTTTGATGATAATGTTAGTTAATTGCTTTGAGGACTGAGTGTATTGTGTGGAAATAATCTCTCATATTACCATGTCTCTAATGTAATGATAATCAACTTTTATATGCTTTGTTTGTTTATAAAATGTGGGATTGTTGCTAATAAACATAGTTATTTGATTATCACAATGCATAGGAATTGGTGTTTCAACAGTGAAACTAAGCTCTGACGAGATACAAGTCGTTTGTGCTATGGACCTGTATTCTGTCTCTAAACTAAATGAGGATACTACATTTTGCTTCTTACTACATCAGGAGAATATTTCTTTCCACATATGTGCAGAAACCTGATGTAGGCTTTCTATCTCCTCTGTTTTAGCATATCTTGAATCAAAATATGTTTTAGCATTCATTTGACATATGCAAAAACCTGTAGAGTCTCATTCTAATGTATTCTTTTAAGTTCATGCACGAATTGACTCAACAGGTTCACTACATACGAAATGTTTGACTGTGTCACTGTTAGAAATATGAGTTTACCAATCAATTGTTTGTATTGACTGAGATCCTATAATAACTCTGAAGAAGTGTCCCAGAAGGATGATGTTTGATCAATAGGAGTGTTTTTTGACTTACATTTTAGCAGTCCTATCTCCTAGAGAAGGTCCAAAACATGCTTTCTATCTAACAATGTCATCTTTTGTTTTCCATAGGCAAATTTAATCCTCAGGAAGTATTGTGGTTTATCTATATCCTTAATGACAATGTGTGTCTTAAGATGCTCTTTTATCTACCTGATGCTTACTGTATCGTTGCTTGTCACTAATATATCATCAACATAGACTGGCAGTAAGACACATCCATTTGTAGTTCTTTTATAGAATACAGAGTGATCAACAACACATTTATTGAAGCTTCCTATCATAACCACCACTAAATTTTTTAAACCAAACTTTAGGACTTTGTTGTACTTCATAAATGGTCTTCTTTAATTTGCATACTTTATCGTCCTTCTAAGTAGCATACCCTAAAGGTTGTTCTATAAGCACAAAGGCTACCAGATCATCATATAAGAAGACATTCTTCACATCTAGGTGGCACAACTCTCATGAATTATTTATAGTAATAGATAACAATATTTTGATGGAGTTGAGGCTTGTAACAAGTGAGAAAGTCTCTACATAGTTAATCCCATAAGTTTGAGTGAAATCCTGAGCAACCATCTAGCTTTATACCTATTATTTATGCCATTGACTTTGTACTTTACTGTATATATCTATCTATTGGTGACTATAGTAGCTCTAGTAGGATAGGTCACTAACTTCTAAGTACTACGATCTAATAATGTCGCTATTTCCTTATTCATGGCTGTCTTTCATTTTAGATGTAGTAGTGCATCTTGATAATTCTTAGGAAGTGGTTCAAAGAAGATAGATAAGGCAATTGTACGGAAAATAGGGTGAAAAGAATAATAAGAGACAAAGTTTGAAATGAGATGAGTTGTGGAGGAACGAGTACCTTTACGAATCACAATTGGGAGATCAGAATCAGTTGGAGGTGGATTACAGTTGGAGAGGAGGATGCTTTTGTCATTAGAGGTAAGGTTGTCTTCTAGGGGCGACAATACACCTGCAAAGGAAGAGGCATCTTTTTATTGGCTGGGATGTCTTGAATAACTCTTATGAATGGAAGGTCAACAATAGATGGAAGAGGACACTCAACATTTTATGTGACACCGTCAGATCGGATTTTGGACTCGAAGAATATGACATTGGCAGATATAAGATATTTTTTTGTTGGAGGATGAAAATATTGATCTCTCCTTTGAGTGCAAGAGTAATCAACAAACATTTACTTGATGGATTTGGAGGACAATTTATCAAGATCGAGAGAGAGATTCTGAATAAAGGCAAGACATCCAAAAATCTTTGATTGTAAAGAAAACAACTCTTATGTTTGGTTGAAAACGTTTAATGGGAACCTCACTTTATAATGGTATAGAAAGCATATTGTTTATAAGATATGTGGCATCAGACCAAAGAAACTTTGAAATATTCATATGTAACATGAGAGTACGTGTGACATTTAGAATATGCTTGTGTTTGTGCTTAGTAATCTCATTTTGTTGAGAGGTGTGAGGACAAGTAGTTTGATGTATAATGCTTAGAGATGCATGATAAGATTGAATACTAGATTGGACAAATTCAAGAGCATTATATGTAAGCATTTTGGAGTAACGTCAAATTGGTTTTTTATTTTTGCAATAAAAGTTTTGAGGACATCAAATATGTTATTGTGATCTTTAAGTAAATATACCCATGATACTCGTAAGAAATCATTAATAAAAATAATATAATAATGATGATAAGATACAGAAAGGACTCTCGTAGGACCTTAGATGTCACAGTGAACTAAGTCAAATAAATTTTGACCAGACACAAGACATAAATACTTAAGGGAAGTACGATGGTGTTTGTCTGACTAACGTGACTTACACTTGAATGGAGAGAGTGAAACCCATGGCAAGGCTTGCTATAACTTTCGATGTGATAGGTGGCCTAATCGGTGATGTTATAAGACTGAAGACTCATATATAGATGTCACAGATACAAGTTCTCGAGGCATATCATCATAGGCTAGAATGTGTACCTCATTGCCTTGATCACAGTGCAAACCAATCCTTCTTTCCATCTGTAAATCCTGAAAAGTGGAGTGAAAGGGAAAAAAGATAATGTAACATGGTAATTGTTTAGTAATGACACTAATGGAAAGAATATTAACAAAAAAAATCAGGTATATAAAGGAGTTTTTCACGGTGATAGTTGAGCAAAGGCTTGCGTAGTCCCTTCTCCATTAACGGAACCGGATTGACCATCAACGATGGGTACTGAACGAATATTAGAATTCTGAGACAAATGTGTAAAAAGGTTTTTTGTACTGATGTATGGGAGGAAGCAATTGAGTAATATCTAAGAGGTATTTGAGGCCAGGAGGACACTAATATTTGAGGAAATGACATAGGAGGCAGTGGTAGTAGAGTCAGTGACTTTTAGTTGTAGGAATCGTTCATAATCAGCCTGAGAAATGGAAATCATGTGCTCTTTGTTGGTGAAAGTAGTAGGTGATGACTCAGTGATAACATTTGTTGTTTGAATGTGACTAATGATATCTCAACATTTGTCTATCCTGTGCCCCATTTGTCTATAATGTGAGCATCATGGATGTCCTTCAGTATCTCTACACCTACGACTTCTCTCTCGGGAGTCACCATGTCCATGACCTTATGTAGCTATCATTGCTGAGTAGGGGTGGCTGTGGAAATCTGGAGAACTCTGGCAAACGTGGTTTGTAAGTCAGGGACACTGTCGACATTTAATATCGTACTCCTTATTTGAGAACTGATATTTGGGTTTAGACTAGATAAGTAAGTGGCAACGATGAACTCCTCACGATACTGGCGCAATTAGGTAATGTTAACTGTTAATGGTTGATAAATGTCAAGTTCATCAAAAAGAGTACGAAGGATAGTGAAGTGTTCCTGAGTCGACTGATTACCTTGGTGTAATGTGAATAACTGCTCATATATCTTAAATACTTGATATATATATTCTTCTCATGACCATATATGAGTTATAGAGTATTTTAATTTTTTTTCGTCAGAAGTAACATTATAATCTCTCATGCAACTTGAGGTTCCATACTCTTAATCAATCACGAAACAATAGCTACATTATCAACAAGTCAATCATCTTATGTATCTACTTTGTTGTTAAGAGGTTGATCTGTGAGATGCTTTAACTTCCGATGTGCTAGAACAACTGTCTCAAGACTCTGCGACTAGAGGAGATCATTCTTGTTAGAAAGCTTCTTAGAAGTCCTACTAAGATTCTTTATCAAAGAATCACGAGAAACGATAATAACCAGATACAAAATCGATGAATAAACAAATGCACAAAATAGACTAAGTGTAAACAAAGTCACCAGTAGAGCAGTCGGACTGCTGCACTAAATCGTGGATGTGACAAGTCCATATCGGAGACAATGTAGTATACGACAGCCTAGGACATTGACTTGAATAGTGATATGATTGCCAATGTCACTATTCATGCTGGAGGAGGAGAAAGGAGGACTTGTATGGACTAGGATGGCAAAAGGATCACGTCCGAGAGGCTGTTGGAGTTGTCGATCGTCACTAGTGGGGCGGAGGATTTCAACGAAGGGGCCTAGAAGAATCGGCAACTTGCCCTACTAGGCCTGTAATCGCCGACTGGGGGCCTTGTTGGGTCTAGAATCGTCAGTGGAGGGCCCTGCAAGGTTAGGAACCGTCGACGGAGGGCCTTGTTAGGCTTGAAGTTGGGCGAAGTGGTGGTTAGAGGTTGGTGGTGTTGACGTGTGGTGCTGGAGATGTTGTTGGCGTTGATGGGTTGTGTAGAAGAGGTGGCCAACATCGAATGGGAGGGATGGGAGGGAGGAGGTGGTCGGCGGTTGTTAGGATTAAAGAGGGGATTAAGGTTTAGTCTTGGTGCTGCGGTACCATGTTAAATTGAAGGAAAAGAAAGATATCTATTGCATTAGGAAATGTAGTTATATATAAATAGAGTTTCTCAGATAAATGGATATCCATTAACCTACATAACCAAGACCACTAAACTATATAACATAACATAACATCTCTACCAATAACAATTGACTTTCTTGCTGGAAACTTTTGTGAGTTTTTCTTCTATTCATGATTTAATAACGTGTGAGGTTGATATGCTTAATATAAATTGATAAACTACAACCACTTTGTGATTAACTTTTGTTCAGCAGTTAACCTTTAGTTATGTAAGTGTAACATATCGATTTGGCAATTTGTTGCATATTATGAATGGAATAGAGTTTCTACTCATTCTTTTCTTTTGTTTCTTTTTTTACAGCAAAAGTGAATATATACGATGCTTGTTCTTCACTAAAGAAGACATTCTTTATGTTGCCACCAACAATGGATTTCTATACTATGTTAAATTTACCACTTCGAGCTCTGTAGAATGGATTCAACTTGCCTGTGTCAGTGAGGAGGCACCACTGATATGCATGGACTTGGTATCAAACTCATCTACTGATTCTGTAGAAGCTGAAGATATAATTGCCATTGGAGATGGTAAAGGAAATGCAACTGTGCTTCGAGTCCTTAGTGGTGTTTGTAAGCCCAAGGTAGCATTTTCTGTTACATGGTCAGCAGAAGCAGAAAGACAATTGCTGGGAATCTACTGGTGCAGATCACTTGGTTACAGGTAAGTGGTAGTTCACGCCATATTCTTTGCACCAATGTGAAAATTGACATTTTTTTCTTGCCTTTTCCATCACACAGCCATCTTTTCACAGCTGACCCAATGGGAACTTTAAAAGTATGGGGATTTTCGGATTCTTTATCGTCCGGAACTGATCTCAGTGAATTGAAAATGGAGGTTCCACTTATTGCAGTATTCTCATCATTCTTTGGGACACGAATCATGTGTTTAGATGTATCATTCCAAGAAGAGGTGATTTTTTTCTTCTAATAATGTTTAGATTTTTTTCTGGGGTTCCTAAAAATGTCAAAACTGAGTAGAAGTGTAAAACTTAAGGTTAAAAACTGCTTTTAACACTTTTAATCGAAGCATTTACATTTTAATCTTGAATTTCATGAATTCTGATCAGCATTGAATAGACAAATGGGCATTTTAACACTGTAGGGTTTAATTTTTTACCAGAAAAAAATGATTCCTTTTTTCTTTAGTTGAATGAATTCCATTGGATATTTTTTCTTAATCATTTCACATTGGCTTCTGAGCAGATTTAGACATGAAGCTACATTTTTTTATTCATTGATTTAAAATGGTACAAATGATATCTCTATTCATGTGTGTGACTTCTTTCTGCTCTATTTTGTAAGTGCTATTATTTTCTATGTCAATATTTGGTTTTGTCACCATAACTCATCTATGGTTCATTTTTTAACTTCAACTTGAGCAATTCCAATTTTCTATTAAGGAGATATTGTTAGCATTACATACAAGTAGGTTTGTTAGCTCGTCAAACATTTGTTATTGGTAAATGCATTCATGCAAACAAATATAAAAGTGGAAAAACAAGAATCCGTGCTGTATTGGCAAAATTAAGCAAATTATTCCCATATTGTCAATCTTTTTTAAAAGGATGAAACTTTATCTAGAACTCTGAGCTTGCTATTAGTCACTATAAATCATAAAATTAAGAACCTTATTTGAACTTGGCATAAGTGTTTAATATTTGATCTCGTAGTCCTTGCTTGCACTTGCATTCGGTTCCTAAGGCTACACGGTCGTCTTTTGTGACAGCACCAAGACTACAAACCTGCAAGGTCACAACCACTATAATATATTATTACAAACAAGTATAAAACCGTTTAACATGTGTTTTAAAATCTATTTTTTATTCCATAATCAAAGTACGTGTATTTTTGAACTCTCTTGTGCATTAGTTATGTAAGATCAAGTCTAAAATTAGCATAAATCTAACAAAATCACAGACACTTAGTCCAAAAGGTTGTTGAGTCATTCGAACTCAAATGACTAATGTTAGCCACAAGTAGTCGTTAAGGTACACTACACTACTATAGACAAGTCATCTTGTGTAGGGGTTCTTCCGTTTCGAGTTCATACACTAAGAACCTTTAACTTGTTCACACAAGGACTACTTGCACAAGATCTGTCCTCTCGACATCCTTAGGACTGTTGTACTCGACCACTTAGAGAACTTTTTCACTTCTTGGTTCAGTCAGTACAACTTCCTTAGACGTCATGCCTACTCATCTCACTCTTGATCCTTTAGAGGTATTAGTCATTCTTGGTCCGTCAGCTAGATTGTTCAGTTCTCTCGATCCTGATCTTATGTTTGGTTTTTAGGTCCTTACCTTACCTTTAGTCTTTTTCATCTCCTGGTTCAATCAGTACAACTCTCGTAGACCTCATGTCTACTCATCTTGCTCTTGACCTTCTAGAGGTATCACTTATTCTTAGTCCATCAATCAGACTTAGAGGACTTTTTCACCTCTTGGTCTAATCAATACAACTTCCTTAGACTTCATGCTTACTTATCTTGCTCTCGATCTTCTAGAAGTATCATTCATTCTTAGTTTGTCAGTTATACTATTCAATTCTCTTTGTCCTGACCTTACCTTTGGTCTTTTGATTTGTAAACCCTTGTCTGAGGTCTTTTGGTTCTCTAAAAATAACAGAATCTTAACCTTGGATTTGCATTTAACCCTCTAGAGGTCAGTCATCCTTAGTTTGTCAGTATGATCTTATGATGCTCTTGGTTCTTTGAAAACCACGATAAAGATACATAAACCTCATCCTAGGTCACTGACTCTTGATCATTTATAGATATCAATCGTTTTTAGTCTGTCGTTCAAAAACTTTGGCCTCTCGGTTCTTCAAAATCTTAGAAAATCTTTTTCTAAAACCTTTATGAAACTTATACATTTCTTTTCAAATCTTTTTTGGAAAAATATTTGAAAATCATTTCAAAAATTAATTCAAAAGCACCGCCAAACACCTCAAAACTCAATCACAGTCTACTACAAAGAAACTATATTTCTAAACCAACGCTCAAATACTACGAAATCCTTATGCATCACAATAGGAACATAAATCACGACAAAACTTAGAATAATTCATTGTAAAATCATATAAAGCATACTCTAAATAACTCGACAAATCATAATACATCAAATCCACATTTAAGGGCTTTTACACTAAAAAACCCACCATACGTAGTCCTTGATTTCCATAAGTCGGATTTCCAACATGGAATCCCAAAAATACTGGATTCTCACATGAAATCCGAAGGTATAACCACAATTACTATACATAGAATTAAATAAATAAAGAGATCACGGAGTAGGGCGTGCATCTTTCACTGAAGCTCGATCCACATGTTCACACAGCACATCAACTCCATCCCTAGCAATGACCACTCGCAACGACAGCACTTGATTGCAACAGCTCAGTGACGATGGTTAGCAACTCACGTAAGCATAGCAACAGCTTTCTCGTGTCCTCTAGATCCCTCTCTCAAACTCTCTCAAGCTTTCTCTTAAATCTCTCGATTGTGACTGCCTAACATCACCCCTTTCTTCCTTTTTAATAAGAGTCTCGTATGTGGCATTGTTCATGAATAGTACTGTCATAGGATGATTGTCCAAATATAGTGTTATCATGGGATGCTATTGTAGCACAATTGTGTTTGTTCACCTCATGTTTTGAGTACTTATGGGACAAAACATGTCAAAACAGGGAATTCAAAGAAGGAATCATTCACAAAATTTACTTTGATTATCTATGAAGAATATTACATTTAGAGGTAACCAAACACTAATTCGTCCAACCGAGTTCACAACTTGATTACCAAAAAATATAATCGAGTAGGATTTGAATCCCAAAATCAAAATTTACAAGTACAGCACTTTGGGCTAGTAAAAGACGTCCAAAACTCACACATCATCCACAGAGTCCTCAGGTGTTATAGTTGCTGTCCATGAGAAGTGTATCCAATTAAATGAATTGAGTTAAACATTATTTAAAAAAATTATTTGAGTTTGAGTTCACCATAGCAATAACACATTAGTCAGATTGCCAGACAGCACTCTCACATTAGTCAAGTTACAGCAATCTTAGATACCTGAATCAAATTGGACAGTTTGTGGTCGAACTTCAATCAAACAGATTGGCCCTTAGCAAAGAGTACTATGTAGTTTTGGGAAGTCCAAATCCTGCATTTGTGTTTCTGGAGTTGGTTTTATTTTTTGTTTGTGTTCAAATAGTCACATTTTTTATTTTAAATGCTAAACATGTGAAAGAATGCCACTGTCCTTGAGAACTGTATCCAGTCAAATGAATTGAATTACATTACTGAAAATAATATTTGCGTTTGAGTTCACCATAAGCAGTGAAACCTTGCCAAACAAAAACATTTTGTTGTTATTCGAGTTACAACAATCTGAGACACATGAGTCAAATTGTAAAATTTGTCTTCAATGTTAAATCAAACAAATGGGCTCTGAGCAAAAAGTTGCTATGCAGTAAAATCAGGCATTTCATAGTTCTACTGCTAACTCCTGACAACTGAGGAACTGCAGCTATACTGTTGGAAATCTGAGGTCTCAAATATAGATCTATCATACTTTTTCCCTTTGATTTCTTTTAATTTATCTCACAGTTAATAAATATAAATTTCATAATTTATCACGCTCATATGGTTTTGCTGTTTACCTTTTACTTTGAGGAAAGTTTGCCACTGAAACATAAAGAGATTATAGGCATGTTATGACTTCAATGTTTTCTTTCTATTTTAATTTGTATCGACTTTCTTAATGGTTTTTCTTCAGGTGCTAGTTTGTGGAGATCAGCGTGGCAATCTTAGTTTCTTCTCCTTTCCTAACGCCAAAACAATGTTGACTTCCAATGAGCCAGGGAAGAAAATCCCTTCAGTGACCCAGTTTAAAGGGGCTCATGGCATATCAAGTGTTTCCACTGTTTTAATCAGAACTCTGAATTCTGATGAAATCGAAATCCGCACCGTAAGATCTGAATTTTAACTTTTAATGAGATGAAGCATAACGGTATGGGTTGTGTAATTTTCTGAATTATTTTCAGACTGGAGGAGATGGATGCATTTGCTATTTTAAGTTCATCAAATCTGTAAAAGGTTTGGAATTCATTGGGATGAAGCAGGTGAAAGAGTTGAGCATAGTCAGGTCTGTTGTTGGAAGCTCTAGCTTTAATGATGACTTGGCACAAGATAAATATGCAATTGGTTTCACATCCACGGATTTCATTATGTGGAACCTGATGGATGAGATAAAGGTGTTTTCTCTGTTTGACCATGTTCTGTTCTTTTATCTGATGCCTTTGGCTACTATCTAATTTCAAATGCTTGTTTTTGTAGATATTACATGTTTCTTGTGGCGGATGGCGCCGCCCTTATTCCTTTTACTTTGGTGTTTTACCAGAGATTCAAAACTGCTTTGCTTTTCTTAAGGTTTGCACCTGTACTTTCTCATTTTTATTTGGAGTTCAGTGGAGTTATATTTCTTTTCTAGACACATTTATTGGTATTACTGTAGTATATTAGGAAAAACTATTAAATCTCACACACAATTGTTACGCAAAGTTCAGACTGGTGGTTTCATGTTGGACTTCATGTCTTCCAAATGAGGAAGTATGTTGGTGGAAACCAGAAATATGGTAAAAATATAAAAATTGAAGGACATCTTCTAAAAACTTTAAATTTTAAGACAAGCTGAACTTTATAATATACTTCTAGGATTATTTATTTTCAGTATATATAAATGTATAATATAGAAATCATGATATGGACGATGTTAGGAGTTAAATAATGTTTGGAGGTTATATAGTTTATCTTGTATTAGGATAATTGGATATCTGTTTATTTAATCCTATAAATATGTAACCTCAAATAATGTATTCTTCTTTTCTTTTCTCTTCGATTCACATGGTATCAGGTTCAGGAGAAAATCCTAGGATTCTACTCTCAACTGTGGATCATACAAAGTAGTAGATGTGCCTGTAGATATACGGAGGACGCGAGAGAAGATAATCTCCAAGCTGAGAGTAGAATCTACTCCAAGAATTTGATCGCGAATCTGAGAAGAGAGTTCTAAGGTCAAACCAGAAAGATAGGATGCAACGGCTAGCTTCTATCTGTAATGACACATAATAACAAATGTCAAATTCATTCAAAAAAGTCTTCAGTAAAGCAAAGTGGTCTTATACAGAGTTGTCTCTCATCCACAGTGAGAAGATCTACTTATATATCTCAAAAACATGAGAATTATTCTTTGTGTATCCATACATCTTCTTGAAAGTATCCCAGATTTTCTTTATAGGTTTTAAAAACATCACACCACGAGCAACATTTGGTTCCATACTATTCACCATCAAAGGGACAATAGCAAAATTATCACCATACTAGTCTTCATAAGTGCTATCTTTGGCATCAGGAGGAGGCTCAGGAAGATGTTAATCTTACGATGTGTAGTTAAAAATGTTTCAAAACTTTGTGCCCACAATAAGCAGCTCTTTCCATTAAGTTTCTGAAAGGTCCTATTGAAATTTTTAATAAGAGATTCCCTTGAAGCATTGCTGATTTAGAAGAAATCAGATCTGAAAAGTGTTATTTAGGTCCACAACAGTGAAGAAATACTCCCAATTAGATGGTATAGGAGTCTAAGAACCTACGAGAGGCAGTAGATCATGTGGACAATATAAACCCACCCTTAGTAGTAGTAGAAAGGAGTATCTACAGTCCATCACATGGACTGCATAGAGATAGGCTGGACGGCGCTGACAAGGTGGTAGAAGAGGCTGATTGGCGTCGTAAAAATGGCTGTTATTCGGGGTCGTAGGCGTAACTTTAGTCGTAGTTCTGGTCGAAGAGGAGGTTGTAGACGTATAGATGGCAAGGACCACATACCATACGGGCATTACAGTCGTACATATCACTGATCAAATCATTACTAAGAGAAGTTTGGAAAATCAGATTGGGCACAGGTTTCCACCGAGACATAGACTACTACACACGCAGTTACTTCTGCTAGCTGTATGCCTTGAGAGGCCTTCTCACAAGATGAGTACGTTTAGTCCCTTTAGTTCCACGAAAGTAAGTCCTCTACTGTTATTGCATCACATGTTACTACTTCCACCTCAGGTATCTCTTGTTTGTTAGCTTCTAGAGATAGTTCTTTGATTATTGATTCAGAAGTATCCTCTTACATGATAGGTAACTTTGATTTTTACTTCCGTATATCCCAATTACTTCACATTAGATCTATTTCTATTGCTGATGGTAAGACTTGTCGTGTTTATGGACAAGGCATTATTCATGCCAAGTCTCAGTTAATATTAGACATAGTCTTTTATATCCTGAATTTTTAGTTAATCTTTTATTCGTTAGCGTTATTATCAAGTAACTTCATTATTTTGTAATCTTTTTTCCTTTTCACTGTACCTTTCATGATCTTTAGATGAAGAAGAGGATTGGTTTAAGATGTAAGTGGGTCAAGGAGTTTACTTACTAGTCAAAGTTGAGATACTTCGAGGACTTACGTCATTGACTTCCATAGTAAAATTCTATTTCATTTGGCATCATTGCTTAAGTCATCATCTCTTAAAAAATTACAGCAAGCATTTCTCTGGATTTCTGTTTCTTCTTTTTATTGTAAGTCTTGTGAGTTAGATAAGCATCATTATGCTATCTTTCAGAGTTTTCATCTGTTTCATAGTTAGAGTCCTTTTGAATCAATTCATTGTGATATATGGGGTGTGTTTGGTTATAGATATTATATTGTGTTTATTGATGATTTTTTTTTGAGTTTTATGGGCTTATTTGTTAAAAGATAGAGTTTGTGTTCTTGGTATTGTTAAGAATGTTTTTGCCAAAATAAACAAATTATTATTCTACTTGTCCTAAATTTTTTCATACTGATAATATTTTGGAATTCACTTAAATGAACATTTGAAGTTATTGTGATTCTCTAGATGTTATTTATCAAATTTCTTGTCTACATACATTTTAACTGAATGAAGTTGTTGAACGCAAACATCGACATATTCTTGATGTAGTGCATTCCATTATGATTGAAATGTATGTTCTCAAGTATCTATGGTCAAATGTTGTACTCATAGCCTTATATCTCATCAATCATATGTTTTCTATCTCCTTTGGAGAGATTCTTTGCAACGGTTACATCTTAATAGAGATCTTTTTATCCTTACTCCATGGGTATTTGATTGTGTTACCTTTGTCTAAGATTTAACTCCAAATCTGGAGAAATTGACTCTACAGTCTATTCATTGTGTCTTTGTTGTATACTCTCGTACTCAGTGAGGGTATCGGTGCTTCATCCCTACCACCAGAATGTACATTATGTCGACAGATGTTACGTTCTTTGAGAGTTAGTTCTTCGTTGGCAGTGTTGATCCACTTGAAGAAAGTATTCCATTACTTGTGCTTGTAGAGTCTTGTGATATTGATGGTATTAACATCATTATTGTGAAAGATAAGACGTCTTGTCCTTTACAGGTATATCATTGACGATAATGTCCTTCTATAGCCATTACTTCTTTACATTTTGTATATCTGCCACTTACAGACCTTGACTTACCAATTACCATTCAGAAAGGTACATATACTTTCACTATCCATTCTATTTCACATTTTGTTAGCTACGATAGACTTCATCCTGTCTACTGTACCTTGACTTATCCATTGTTTTTGAATCACTTCCTAGAAACTACCAAGAGGTTAAATTATTAACATAATGGAAAGCAACTATGGATGAGGAGATGCAGGCTTTAGTGTCTCAAGGTACTTGGGACTTGGTCTCTAGACCAACATATACAAATGTGGTTACATGCAGGTAGGTTTTTATTATCAAATATATGCTTGATGGTGAGGTTGACAGATACAAAGCATACCTAGTAGCACGTAGATTTATACAGGAGTATGGTGTGTACTATGTCGAGACATTTTCTTCAGTGACGAGGTTGAATTCCATGAGTGTTATTCTTTCTATTGTAGTGAACCATTCTTGGGAGCTCAGTCAAATGTGAAGAATACTTTCTTATATGGTGATCTCGCAGAATAGGTGTGTATGGAGTAATCTCCTGGGTATGTTGTTCAAGGAGAGGATCAGGTTTGTTTACTCAGGAAAGCAATCTATGGCCTCAAGTAGAGTTTGCTTGTCTAATTCAAAAAATTTTGTAGTATCATTGTGGACTATAGTTTTCGATGATATGTTGTTGACCACTTTGTTTTCTACAGATGCATGGAGAGTGGGTGTATGATTCTTGCAGTGTATGTGAATGATATTTTGATTACTAGTAGTGATACTATAGGCATTCAGAGGATAAAGAGCTACTTGTAGGCACATTTTATCACTAAAGACATGGATAAACTTAAGTATTTCTTTGGTATCGAGTTTGGTTACGTCAAGGATAGATTGGCGTTGTTTTAGAGGAAATATGCGTTGGATTTTTTACAAGAGACAGGATTACTACGGTGTAAATCAGAGAGCACTCCATTTGATCAAGATCATTGGGATAGCTCGTCCTCTCTGTTAGAGGACATTAGCAAGTATAGGTAATTGATTGGGAAACTTATCTACAACTGTTACATGTCTAGATATTACATACACTATTGGAGTACTCAATCAGTTTATGTAGGAGCGAAGAACTGTACAATGGTTGAGGGCCTTGTGAGTACTGTCTTCTATTATGAAAGCTCCCGGTCAAGGACAGGTTTATAGAAAGAACAGTCATCTACATATTGAGGTATATTCAGATTCTAGTTACGTAGGAGATAAGAGAGATTGGAAGTCTACTTTTGGATACTGCATATTTGTGGGAGGAAATTATGTTAGATGGCGTAACAAGAAGTAGAGTGTTGTTTCTAGATCTAGTGTTGAGACCAAATATTGATTTATGGCATAGATTGCTTGTTAGATGATGTGGTTTCACTCTTTTTTGACAGAGAAAGGCTTGTATATTGATGTGTCTATGAAAATGTATTGTGATAATCAGACCGTTATTCATATTGTTAACAATCCAATCTTCCATGAACGTATCAAGCATATTAAAGTAGATTATCATTACATCCGAGATATGGTGATGCAAGGAATGATCTCTACTCCTTATAGGAAGCCTTTTGATCAGTTTACGGACATCTTCTCTAAAGGATTGAATGTAGAATCATAGTTTTTGTACCAAATTGGACATGATTAATATATATGCTCCAACTCAAGAGGGAATGTGTGGAGTTAAATAATGTTAGGAGGTTATATGGTCTATCTTGTATTAGGGTAATTGGATATTCATTTATCCAATCCTATAAATATGTAATATGTAACCTCATATAATGTATTCCTCTTTTCTTTTCTCTCCATTTCATAGATGAATAAAGTCGTTTCGATGTATCATGACATACTTATCATGGCGCCATGGTGTCATGGCGATGAGCTCAGGCGCTTAGATGGTAATAAATATACCTATTTTACTTGTTTTGATAAAATGTATTGTTATTCTTCTCCATCAATTTTTTGCCCTACAAAAACATAATTTGCTGTATTATCTGTGTACACTTGCACCACATGTTCTTCACTTATATGAAAGCTCACATCCTTAAAAAGCCCTAACAAATAATTTGCAGTGTTCACATGTTTTGAAGCATCAATAGGATATAAGTAGAAGGTTACTAAGAAGTTGATCAAACTCCTTAGTCGTCGGTTTGTTCATCCATCAAATATGAGAGTAACACCATAGTTTTTCCAATGTACCTCGAACGTTCTCCTTATTTCTACCTCATCATTAAACTTGTTTTCTAATAGTGACTTTCTTACTTGATGGTAGGAAAGTGGCCTATATCCTCTTCCATAGCATCTAATGGCCTCACAAACAACTTCAACTGCCAACTTGTTGACTTTGTTGAATGGTAATCCATCCTCATATAAGACATCAACGAAGAATTCATTAACTTATTTTTTTTTCTTTCTTCTTGAAGTAGTCCTTGATTATCCTTTGTTGTCTGTTTTTTCATTGCCTTATTTTGAGAACAAAGGTGCGAAAATTTCCCTTGTACAACACATCAAGAAGACCTATTTTCTTCCTAGTTGGGACAATTGGCTTCACAGTTTCACTACTTGAAGACGTAATTACCTTCCTTATTGTGCAGTGGTAGGATTAGTAGGCATAGAGGTACCTTCATCAATTCCATTTAATGGAGCATCAAATGAAAGGTTGGGTTTCCTCTTTTTTGCTCTTTTGCATCCCTTTAACATCTCGTTTACATTGACTGTTGTTGTCTTAAGGCATTTACTAACATTAAGGAAGTTTCCAATCAAATGCTCATTCTGCCTCTTGATGCTACATTTAGAATTCTTTCCACAGTCAGCATTGCATTGTATTCTCATAATCAATAATTGGCCACCATGCATACTTTCATCTTGGATCGTTTGACTTGGTTCTTATGGACTTAGTGCTAAAATGAGATCAATACTAGGATGCAACGTGAATGATTATTCTTATACTTTATTTGGTGGGAGTGGTGAAGGAAAGTTCTCTTCTTGTGACATCTTATGAATCATTTATCATAATAAATGAAAAACAAAGAAAAGAAACACCCATGATGAAAACAAGTAAACAACAACAATATTATTATCAAATATCAATTGAAATAATCAAATACTTCAAATACCATATCATTCTGAATAAAAAAAAAACAAAAACAAAAATCGATGTCTAAAATTGCATCAATTTCAATGAACATGGGTGAACTCCACAATTGTTATTTGTGGAATTCTTATTAACTAGAAGCCTTAAAAACAAGTTCCAACATGGAACATAAAGAAACAGCAAAACGGACAAGCAATAGCAATACAAAACCAAAATCCAAAATGCAATAATTGTTCCTTTATTTTTTTTTGTTGTTTTATTGATGTGGGATATTCTGTTTGGTCTAGACTGCTGTTGGATTGTTCTAGGCAAGCAACCTAAAGACATTTGGGTACCAACCTTGTTGTGGCAGAAGAGGCAACGATGAGGTGGAGACTTTGGGTAAATAACCTAAAGACACTTAGACGATGTAGCAAATGGTCCAAGCCTCATTAACAGACTAGCCAGGAGCCCAGCTGAGGAGTTTATCGAATGCCTTGCTTAAGAGTTGGTCGGATGCTCAAGGCATATTGCATGGCTCTCGCTAAGTGCTTGACTCTTAAGAGTAGTACACACCTCAAGGAGACTACATGTGGGTGTGCAAGCACATCTTGATTAGCATAGTTCCTTGTACACACAAGGTCCTTTGGCACCTTATCGCCTGAACCTTCACAGCTACCCACGCGCATGGAAGCACAACATGCTCCTGTTAGGGCATTAACTATTGACTTTAACATTGCTGAAGTTTGATACAAAACCAACATTTAGAACTTTAGTTGCGATAAGATCTGCTCCCGCTATGTTCAACAATATTTTAGTGTGCATTCGTCTATGTCGTGTTGCGACAAGATCTGTTTACGTCATGCCCAACAAATACGGTGTGTGGTCGTTTAAGTCGTGATGCGACTAGATCTGCTTACGTCATGCTCAACAAGATCCGAGTACACATTCCTTGGTTGTTGGAGAGTTACGGCTTGGAAGAACCACATCGACCACGTAACCTTGTAATTTCTTTTGCTACTGGTCCTTTGTCCTCATAGGACACAACATTTGGAATGAATGCACAAAGCTGTGCGCCTGTTGAGTTGGTTGATTGGTTATTGCGATAGTCGATCTATAACTCAACTACTGAAGTGAGGGAATCTTGATGTGGGATATTCTGTTTGGTCTAGACCATCATTGGATCTCCTTGGGTAAATTGACTAAAGACTCCTGAGCATTGGCCTTGATCCGGTATTGAGTAGAAGACTCAGGCAAATAACCTAAAGACATTCAGGCTGTGTAGTGAATGATCCAAGCCTCATTAGTAGACCAGCCAAGCACCTAGCTTCGGAGCTGGTCGGATGCCTTGCTTCAAAGTCGATTTGCTGCCTAGGCCATATCGCATGGCTTTCGCCAAACACCTGACTCTCAATTGCCATTTTTTGGTGAACATAGACTCTTTTTGATAGTATGATGTTTATTAGTTCTCATTGACATAATTTGATTATATAGGTACTTGGTTGTTTACTTATGCTTACTGTTTATTTAGTTATTTAATTTATGTTCTTGAATTAAATTACTCGTTAAATGATAATTACACACTCATGGTTGGATGACAATTACTAGTATTTAAGTTATGTTTTTTGAGTAAATTACTTGTGTTTCAATGATTATTTCATATATTGAGGTAATTTAATGAATGTTGTTGGTTGTATGCATGTCATACGTTTATTTTATTTTATTTAGTTGTAACCTGCTAGAACTATCTTGTCGCCTATTTGTGTTATATGGGGGTTATTTGGGTTATTGGATATCCATGTAGTTAGCTATCCTTATATATATGTAATTTCTCTCTATCAATGAAATGATCATGATCATTGTCTCTAATCCACAGCATGGTACCAGTGCATAGGATTTAGGGTTTGAAAAAAAAATGGACTGCAGCAGCCATTGTCCCCACTAGGGCAGCAGCCACCGCTGGCCAGCAGAGGTTTGCCGGCAGTCAGCAGCATCGACCAGCCCTTCTTGGGCCGTCCAGCAGCACTGCCGGCCCCTAGTGCATCTGCCAGCAGTCCTTCCTAGTTGCCTCCACCCTTCTCTCCTACTCTACTGTGCTTCCGGTGGCCCTTGCAGCCTAGCTGCTGGTTTCACCTCATGTATTTAGGTGGCTTCACAAGCTTTTGATGTGTTTTTGGTCCTGGACATGTGCTATCCAGCAGTAAACTGCCCCACCACCCCCCTCCCTCCCTCGTTTTGTGTTCGTGTTGCTTCGGGGATTTGTTCTGTGTTCTTCTGATTTTCGTGAAGATCAGATTGTGTGGTGCCGATTCAGACTTGTTCCTACCAGACTCTGTGAAAAACAGACCCTGTTCAGACCTGTCTGTGCCTCATCTACGCTGAAATGTTGAAAAATGGCTTTCTCCTCATCTTCTCGTGACTTGTTGGTGAGAAATCTCAACCGTACCTTGATGAAACTCAATGTTAAAAACTATTTGTTGTGGTCTCAAGCGTTTGAGTCCTTCAATGGTGCTGTTTGGAAGATCTGCCATCTCACATATGACCCCTCGGACATATAGGATGGAATGTATGACGATTGATTTGTTGATGACTGTATTGTCGTTTCGTGGCTTGTAAATAACATAGAGGAGAATGTTTCCCGAGGTGTTATGATGCTTAAATTTGCCAAGAAAGTTTGGGACACGTTGAAAAGTACTTGTGGGTATGAGAAAAATATTTCTCACATTTGTGAGATTTATGAGTAGCTCTTCGCTATGTGACAAGGCGATCAATCTGTTCAGGATGTTTATGCCTTTCTCTATGCATTTTTTGATTTCAAGGTTTATCAATCTTTTTTGTCTAATATCTCCAAAATAAAGGAATACTATGAGAAGCTTACCGTTGCCATCTTCCTTATTGCTCTCTCTCTCCTAAGGTCTCCTCTCAAATTCGTGGCCAGATTCTTGGAACCAACAACATTCCATCGCTCTCACCCACCTTTTCACGTGTATTGCGGATTTCTCCAATTTTAGACTAGTCCACCAACAACATTCGTGGTTGTGGTTGCTTGTTGGGAAAGGAGAGGTGGGATTCTTGCAAGTGTGATCACTATAGTAGGACCAATCATACTTTCAATAAGTATTGGGATAAATTTGGTCGACCTTAGTGTGCTCAAAATGCAATCTGATGATCGTGTTGCACCCTCTATAGTGACTATATTCCAGGTTGATTATGAGAAGTTCCTTTAGTGGCAAGCTACCCAATCCTCTACTATCGCTTTGCATACAACCATCTTAGGTACAAGTGTCTTTTTAGTTTCTCAAGATAGTTCTTAAATTATAGATTCTGGTGCTTCCTCTCTTATGTTAGGTACTTATGATTTGTTTGTTTATCTCTTTAGTTTATCTAAAATTTTGTCGTTATTGCCAATGATAGTCAGTCTTATGTCTGCGAAAGGTGTGAACGCCTTTTCTCAAATTACCCTCGATAAAGTCTTTTATGTTTCAAATTTTTTAGTTCACCTTTTGTTCATTAGTGCCATTATCAAAGTTCTTTATTGTTTTGTTACATTTTTCCCTTTTTATTTCACCTTTCAGGATTTACAGACGGAGTGGAAGATTAGTTTGAGTTGTGATTGTGGTCGTGGTGTTTACATATTAGTTTATAATGACATACTTCGAGGGCTAGCATCATTGGTTATCACTCTCGAGTTGTCTCTTTTGTGGCATTATCGTCTTGGTCACTCTTTTCATCGTAAACTCCAGTAAGCTCTTCCTTAGATTTTTGTTTGGTCTGTTACTTGTGCGTCGTATTAGCTAGGTAAGTATCATCGTGCTACTTATAAGAGTTTGTCTCTTACTACTAGTCAGAGTTTATTTGAGTTGGTCTATTGTAATATTTAAGGACTTGCTCGTGTCTAATCTATATTTGGTTATAGGTATTATATTATTTTTATTGATGATCATTCTCGTGTCTCTTAGGTTTATTTACTTAAAGATAGAATGCATGTGTTTGATGTTATTAAAAGATTCTTTGTTGATATAATAAATCATTTTTTTGCTTCTCCAAAATTTTTTCACACTAATAATCCTTTAGAATTTGCTTAAAATGATCTTTAAAATTATTATGCATTCTTGGGCATTTTACATCATACTTGTTGTTCTCGTACATCTCAACAAAATAGTATCATTGAGTGAAAACATAGACACATTTTTGATGTGATTCGAATTATTATATTGCAAACGAATGTTAGAAAATTTCTTTAGTATGATGTTGTATTTGCTGTCTTTTATCTTATTTATAGGATGTTGTCTAGTATTCTTGGTAGGGAAATTCCTTTACGTATGTTGAGTACTAATATGAGGTCATTTCATTTGCCTCTTAAAATGTTTACGTGTGTTGTTTTGTTCAGGATCTGTCTCTTAACCTTGATAGGTTATCTTCCGCTATTTCCTTGTTCTCTCAAGTGTGTTTTTATTTGATATTCTCGTACTTAGCAGTGTTATAAGTGTTATCATCCTTCTATTTGGTGGTATTTTATGTTTGTTGATGTTATCTTCTTTGAATCTCAATCCTTCTTTGGGTTTGTTAATAATTCTTGTGGTGATGCCCCTCTCCCTCCTCCTCTTGAGGTGGATACCATAGTTGATGGGAGATCTTCAACTTACCCCTTTTAAGTGTACTATCATCGTCAGTAGCCACGTCAGTCACTTTTTGCTGAGTCAATTCCTACGTCTATGGATCCACCCACTTTCAACCTTGACATACCAATTTCTGTTCAAAAGAGTAAATGATTTACTACTGTTTATCTTATCTTTCTTATTGTTTTTTATGATCCTTTTACCCTTTCATTTCGTAGTCTTGTTTTGTCTATTTCTTTTGAGTTTAATTCTAAGAACTACATAGAAGTATTTCTCCTATCCTATTAGAAGGTTGCTATGGATGAAGAAGTGTAGACACTAATATCTTTTGGTACATGAGTCTTGATTTCTCGTTCTGTTGGAACCAACATAGCCAACTATAGATGGGTCTACTCAATAAAATATTAACCAGATAGGACAAAACTTGACTGGTTGTTTGAAGTTTTACACAGTCTTTTGGTGTAGACTATGTAGAGATCTTTTCTCTTATAGCTTATCTAAATTTTATACTTGAGTTGCTTTCTATTGTTATCAATTAATTGTGGATGTTATGTCAGTTAGATGTTAAAAATGTTTTCCTCTATGGTGATTTGGCATAATAGGTATTAATGGGACAACTTTTAGGACATGTTGCTCAAGGGATGGATCTTATTTGTCTACTTTAAAAGTTTATATATGGCCTAAAACAAAGTTTATGAGCCTGGTTTTAGAGATTCAACAACATTGTTTTAAAGTATGGATTCATAAGTTGTGTTATGGATCAGTCTGCCTTTATCAGGAGACAAAGTAATGATTGTGTACTCTTGACAGTGTTTGTCGATGACATCTTTGTCACGGAGAGTGATATTGTAGGAATTCATGATACCAAGGGGTATCTAAAGAAGTACATCATCAAGGATATAGGTAAGTCCACATATTTTCTCGGTATTGAGTTCGCTTATGGAAGAGACAAGATGGTATTATCTTAGAGGAAGCATGTTCTTGATCTTCTCTAAGAAATTGGTCTTCTTGGATGCAAGCCAGAAAACACTTCAATAGACTAAAGTCTAATGTAATGGGATGACTCTTCAGAGGTGTATGAGGATGCAAGTTGATATCGACGACTAATTGGAAAGTTGATTTATTTGACAGTTAGCTATGTAGATGTTTCTTATGCAGTGGGATTTCTCAATCAGTTTATGCATGAGCTTAGAATAGTCCATTGGCTAGGTACTTTCCATGTATTAACATACATCAAGGGCATCTGATTTATTAAAAGAATGGGCACCTTGAAGTAGAAGCATATTTAGTTCAGACTATGCTGGTGATAAAGAAGACAGAAAATTGATATCAGGGTATTGTACGTGTGTAAGAGGAAATCTGGTAATATGGTGAAGTAACAACAGAAGGTTGTATTTAAATCTAGTATAGAGACAGATTATTACTCAATAGTATAGACAACATGTGAAATGATGTGGCTCATATCTTTGTTAGATGAAATTGGTTTCATAGTAAAGGTTCTCATGTTTATGCATTATGATAACCATATAGTAATTTTCATTGCTTATAATCCGTCGTTTTATGAGTGCACAAAGCTTACAGAGATTGATTGTCATTATGTGTGTGATTTGTGATGAGAGGCATCATTGCTACTTCGTATATTGTCATCCAAACAACTTGTAGATGTCTTTACCAAAGGTTTAAGTGTTAGGGTGTTTGAGTTACTTTGTGATAAGTTAGGTATGACTAATATATATGCTTTGGCTTGAGGGAGAGTGTTAGAATGATCTTGTAACCTATTATATTATATGAGAGTTATACAGGTTGTTGGATATCTATATAGTTAATTACCCTTATATATATGTAATCTCTCTTTATCAATGAGATGTTCATAATCATTTTCTCTAATCCACAACATAACCCTTTTGTCATTAAATGCCCCTTTAAACACTTGTTTTTTCAAAAAACATGTAGAAACCCAATCCGTGTAGTGACCATTTTCCCTTATTTTAAAACTTTGAAAAACTTTTGATGTTATTAAAAAAAAGTTACAAAAAAGAAAAAGAAACAGTTTTTATATTTTAACAAACTTAAATCTATGACAAATAAAAACCAAAACTAGACCCTCTTGCACTTTTGATTTTAAACTTTGTTATATATAGCTAAAGATGTAGTTAATAAAACAAATGAGATAAATGAAAGTTTTCAAAATAAATTCCTAAAAATAACTGAAGATTTCCATTTTAATATTTTCTGAATACATGGTGTACATCTACGTAATACATGTCTATGCTAGGAACTTAAGCGGTCCTAGATGTGTATTATTGCATATTATAACTTAATTTCAATTTCAAGTTGAAAATGTAGTTTCTGTGTGTCTATGGTTTTACCATGCTTCCATCGATATTTCCACGAATGCACGTCATGCTCTTATTTTGGAAGGACAGAAGTTCCATCCAAGATAAAATCAGCATCTTGAACTTTGGGAGCCTCACCGACTCAATTATCCGTCCAAAACTTTGTAGCGTATCCATCTCCTTTATGTTCCTTGAACTATAGTTTTAAATGTTGGTTTTGTGTCGTTTTACAGTGAGATGAAAAACCCGACACATGTTTGCGAAATATCGGTCATTTTGGTGTTGTATCGATGGAAACGTAGTAAAAAAATCACTTTTCTTTACAAATTACTGTGTCGATATCGTATTGGTGTTTTGTCGGCAAGTTGAAAAACCTTTGTGTCGACATTTGGTACCATGCCTTGAACAGATGTGGTTTCCATCCTCTGAGGTTCTGATTCTCTTCCAGATGGGGACTGGAGCCTGTTAGCAACTTTGCTGCCAACATATTTGCAGTTGATTGTGGACCAACAGGTTCCCTGCCTTTCAGTGAGAATGTGCCACAACCATTTTCAAAGAAGACCATATTCTTGTTGTGTAGTTCCAATGCACCCAGCTTCCCATTGGATCTAGACTAAGAAAAGGGAAGAAGACAGATGAAGAAAAAGAAGGGGATGAAGTAGAAAACTAGAGGGGAGATACTAGTCAAGATTATTTAGTATCATCAAGCTGAGTTATCTAGGGCCACACATGCCACTTAAATAACAATAAACCAAATCTAATCCTAAATAGATTCAAGAACTATTCTTAAATCACAAAATGAAATCCTACCATAAACAGAGATATCTTAAACTGGATTCCATCAACCTGATGCTTGTGGGAGGACATTCGAACATAAATGTATCCTTGGAATTGAAGGCGGTGATCTTCAACACCATTATTTATTTATTTACTGTTGAGCGGTAAGCAAAATATTTTATTGAAAACAAAAGCCCAAGTACACAGGAAGGTCATCAAGGAGATAAGCAAAACCAAGAAAATAAAAACCAGATAGTTAACAAGTGATTAAGCCAACCACGAAGGAGCAAAAGCAAGAAAACAAGTGAAAACAAAAACCAGATGGTTAACAAATGATTAAGCCAATCATGAAGGAGCAAAAGTGAGAAAACAAGTAAAAACAAAAACCAGACAGAACAAATGCTTAAGCCAATCATGAGGCTTGCCTTAGCTTGATCATCACCACGGCTAGCCAGTATCCCCTCCACAACAGCAAAGATGGTTCGATTCTAAATCTTACTCTGATGATGTGCCCGCAAAAAGAGATGGCTTTTGGCATTTGAATCTAATTTC
Source organism: Posidonia australis (assembly GCA_024699735.1). Classification (NCBI taxonomy): domain Eukaryota; kingdom Viridiplantae; phylum Streptophyta; class Magnoliopsida; order Alismatales; family Posidoniaceae; genus Posidonia; species Posidonia australis. The sequence continues at coordinate 31,637 of JAMKQA010247271.1, forward strand.
TGCCAGCACAAACAGTTTAAAAGTTGAAAATAAATTGTATAGTCCTGTTAGAATATGAACATCTAACTCAAAATCATTTGACAATAAATGAAGGTGTCTATCTATATTTAACTACAAGTTTCCGTCTTTATTTTTTTTAATGTGTGATTATTTCAACACTCTCCTTCACTTGTGGCCTATTTTAGGTTCAACAAGTGTTTTTTTAAAATATAGGTGGATGTGTGTGGACCTGGGTTTGTTTAGGTCTTTTTCGGTTCTGATACCATATTTAAATATGGATATCTAACTGAAAATCAATTGACATTGAGTGGAGAAGTCCATCTATATTTAACCACAAGTCTCAGTCCTCACTTTTTTAATGTAGGGTTATTCCAACAAGTTCAAAAATCTAACATTACTAATTAATTTACTTTTGAAAGCAATATTAAGCACAATAAGTTCATACTGTATACAACTGATTTTGCTATGTTGATCCTTCCAGTTTTTTATTTTGCTCTCTTATTTTATTTATAAGAGGCTGTTCTTTAATTATACTTTTCTCTTCAGCTGTTATTTGAAATAACTTTTCTCTTATCGTAAACAACTGAATTTGCTTAAAGTTTAATTTCCTACTTATGAATTACTGTTCTAGGCTGATGCATAATGTAAGTTATACATGTACTATTTCTCTGGCTTATTACTACCACAACAAATTTCACTATTGAAATTTTAATTTTCACCTCCTTTCCAGGATAACACTATCCACATCCATCGGCTTTGGGTGCCATCTACTGGAAGGAAGACATTTTCTAAAGTTCTGCACATGCAATTTCATGGTAGAGAAATACACACTCTGCATTTCATTTCTTCTGGTGTACAAGACCTTTTAATCGCAACTGGTTGTGAAGATGGAACGGTGCGACTGACAAGGTAGATTCTCTTTAATTTTTTATAATTACAAAGCCTTTCCTGTCAATTTTAGGATACAAAATTTCAGTTATGCTTATTATTCTAACTGCACTATTTACTAATAGATGTTGTGTTGTATTCGTTATCAAAGTGATTGAATTATGTTCTATGTGTTGAAAAAAAAGAACTATTGTTTTCCTATAGGTTTTTTTTTTATAATTGTGTTGATTGCACTTGTGTTAGGATTACTCTGGTGTGGAGACTGTTTAAGTCTTCACAAGTGTATGTATCTTTATTGGGCCTATTGGGCTTGATAAGTCTTTGGGGTGATTTGTGTCCTAATGTTGCACTATAAATAAGTGCTGTAACCTTGTAACAGGGTGAGTGAGAAAACTAGTGAAACCACCAGAAGACGTCCGTGGAGTAGGCTTCGGCTGAACCACGTAAAATACCTAGTGTTGTGCATGATCCTCCATCTCTTCTGCCTCCTTCCCCTTGAATCCTTTCAAACTGGTATCAGAGCAAGGTTTTAAGAAAATAAGGGGATTCCATCTGGCTTTAGTTCTCCTGCTACAGGGTTTGCGGGTGAACAGTAAAGTGCGGGTGGCTTTAGTTCTTCTGCTACAGGGTTTGCGGGTGAACAGTAAAGTGCAAGTGCGGGAGCGAGCAAGGTCTGTTCGGCGTCGCGTCTTCGAGGAGAGGTCGCCCGACGTCGTGCACGAGGAGGGTGGAGACGGAAGCTGTGTCGGCGGCGGAGAATCGTCCGTGACTCTTCCGCCAGGGCTGTCTGTCGGGTTCGACCAGAGGTCCGCCCGACGTCGCATCCAGAAGTCCGCCCGACGCTGGAACCGCAGGTCCAGAGCAGTCCGACGTCGGAACCGCAGGTCCAGAGTCGTCCGACGCCGGAACCGCAGGTCCAGAGCCGTCCGACATCGCAAGTCCAATGCCGTCTGACGCTGCCAGTGTCGTCCGACGCCGCATCCAGTCCCGTCCGACGCCGCAAGTCCAGTGCAGTCTGACGCTGCAAGGAGTCGTCCAGTGCTGCCCGACTGCAGGAAAGTCATCCAGTGCTGCCCGACTGCAGGAGAAGTCGTCCACTGCCACAGGAGAGCTGTCCCACGTTACGAGGGAGGCTCGCTTGGTCCTTTCCAGTGAAGTGCTGTTTTGACAGGAAACCCTAGGTGGTTTTCTTTGCAGGAGTGATACAGTGGTGTCACTGAAGAGCAGAAATGGCAGACGACGGAAAACTCAAAATTGAGAAGTTTGACGGTAATGATTTTGGGTACTGGAAAATGCAGATAGAGGACTATCTCTACCAAAGGAAGTTGCATGAGCCTCTGTTAGGAGAAAAGCCTGCAGAAATGGAGCAAAAGACATGGGATTTGTTGGA
>JAMKQA010247272.1:0-43398 GCA_024699735.1 Posidonia australis
TAAACACCAAGGCAAAGCTTGTTGAAGCTTTTGATGCGACAGGTGACCCAATCGGTAGTACCACAAGGAGGAAGATTCGGAGGCAGACACCACAAAAGTAAGTCCTTGTGGTATATCATCACGAACCAGCAGGTACACTCTATTTCATCGTTTATGGTCTAAACCAATCCTCATCTCCGTCTGTAAATCCTGAAATATACAATAAAAAGGAAAGAAGGTGACGTAACAATGTAATTGTTTGGTAATAGCACTAATAAACAATAAATTTACAGGAAAATCAGTAACAAACAAGACTTTGTCAAGAAATAGTTGTGAAGAGGCTTGAATCACTCTTTTACCAGAGACGGGACAAATTCAGTCATCGACAATTACCACATTCCAAACGTCAAACAACTGAGAAAAGCAGGTAAACAAGCTACATATACCTGACATGTGAAAGGAGGCACTGAAATCAATAATTCAGGAGGATTCCCTAGATACACGAAAGATACTAGTACCTAAGGAGGTAGCGTGAGTAGTCATGACTGCAGAATTTATGACCTTTAGCTGCTGAAGCTTCTCATAATCTGCTTGGTAAACTGTAAACTGCAAAAGGCTAGAACACCTAGGCTCTGATACCATGTGAGAAGAGATAGAGACGAAGGATTATGTTGTTACTGAGTAGTTAGGATTACATATATAGGGATATTAGACACCACTAGGTAAATGAATATCCAATAACCTGTTTAACATTAAATAAGTAATAACCCAATATACTCTAACAATTTTAATTTATAATTTGTGGATTATTTCTAGGATTCTAAATTTTTTTTCTAAAATATACATGAATCTGCACATGCCACAATCTAGATTATGAACAAAATGAGTAATGTCAAAAATATTTGGTCCAGATTAGATTATGGGTAAATCTGAGCATTGATAATCTGAACCAAATGATGCTTAAGACAACCAACTTGGGACAAATTTCTCAACAAAAATAGAAATGATGTATTCATCTAATGATTTTTTGTATTGATAGAAATTAATAACGAATTTTCAATCGACATGGCTGTTGCTACCAAACCATGTCTGTCCAATATCAGCTCAGAACTGAGGAAATGATTAATTTCAAGTTTTCAATTGTCATGGATGTTAACATTTTTTTATTAGAGCATAAGTTGCTGGTTGAGTTAGATTACCCACAGCATATGATATTGTTGTCGTCAACATGTTATAATGCTAAATAAAAGGGTTTATATGTGAGTTTTTGCACTTACCACTTACCAGCCTTCTGCCATTTTATGGGTGGTCAGTTACTGATCATTGTGAATTCACATCTAGAGTTTCCACTGTTAGATAAGGGTAAAATGTTTTATATGCAGGATTAGGGTACCATATCCATTTCAATGGGGAGCACCCACATTTGATGCAGGGGAAGCTTTTGCAATGATGGTTGCATCTTTTGTTGCACTTGTAGAGGTTTGCAAATTACCATTCCCTGCAGTTATTGAACATAACAGATGCCATGGTGTGTTCTTCTCATATTTACATCAATATAAGGAATGAATTTTCTCAGCAATACCTTTTAATATTGCAGTCAACGGGTGGTTTTATTGCAAGTTCTAGATATTCAAGTGCCACACCAGTGCCTCCTTCTGTTCTTAGTCGTGGAATAGGATGGCAGGTATTGAAATTTTCATGCTTGGCATCACTTAGTGCTATGATTGTATTATTATTATTTTGATAAAATCAACATATTATATTACTGTAAGTAAAAACCCTGATTGCTTTTCCAGGGAATTGGAATTTTGCTCGCTGGACTATTTGGAACAGGAACTGGATCTTCAGTGTCTATGTATGATGCCTCCATAGAGGATTACTAATGCTTGGCTAGATCCTATTCCGAATTAGGAGTTTTTTTTCATTTTACTTAATCATTGTACAGTGAAAATATTGGTTTGTTAGCCTTGACACGAGTTGGCAGCAGAAGAGTCGTGCAAATATCTGCCGGATTCATGATTTTCTTTTCTATTTTTGGTAAGCTGTTGGAAATTTTAATCCAGCTTTTGATTTGAAGTCCCAGTCTTTGTTAGATATTGGCAAGATATTTCTGGTTCATCACAATTTCTATGTGAGTTGTATCCTGACCCGCCATAAAGTTAGTGTGCATCAGTCTTTGGTGTCAGTGCAGTATACCTTTTCTAGATTATGAATAGAAACACCCTATTTGAAATTTTTGGAACAGGTTGCTTATCTTGAATGCTAATGCTACAAGTTACCTGTAGTTGATTGTATTTTTTATATGATTGTTTGTTTGCTTATCCGTTTTTCTGAAAAAAAAATCCTTTTAAGCTTCATTGCAAAAGAGGAATTTGTTACTCATGAATGTTCGTTGCCATGCCCCAAACAAATAAATGATGGGTCTTTCAAATAAATTGAGTAATACTGTTCAAAATCTTCCAAGTATGATGTGGATATTTGTAACCAAAATTTGTGCATGCACAAATTGGTTGGAATTTGTCAATTTTCTGATGATAGAATATATCCCAATTTTATGATTGCTCAAATTGGTTTAGGCTTATTGAAGCTTCTGACTAGAACTCGCTCAATTTCAGGAAAATTTGGAGCAGTTTTTGCGTCCATTCCTGCACCAATATTTGCGGCTCTATACTGCCTTTTCTTCGCATATGTAGGTACGTTTATGGAAATATTATCCATCTTTCTCTACGTATTTCAGTTATTTTCTCTACTGTTTTATATGCCATGGTTACTTCTTCTTTTCAAACATATAAAACAGGTGTAGCAGGTCTCAGTTTCCTCCAGTTTTGCAACCTGAACAGTTTCCGAACCAAGTTCATCCTTGGGTTCTCAGTTTTCATGGGATTTTCAGTTCCTCAGTACTTCAATGGATACACTGTCATAGCTGGCTATGGCCCAGTCCACACCCATGCCATATGGGTAAGCATAATACCTGTTTTCTTGATTTAATCTACAATTTCTCAAACCATAAACTAAAGACTACTGTTATGTAGTTCAATGATATGATCAATGTGATCTTCTCCTCGAAAGCATTTGTTGCTGGTTCAGTGGCATTTTTTTTGGATAACACATTACACAAGCATTGTAGCGTCGCAATGAAGGACAGAGGTTGGCATTGGTGGGACAGGTTCCGGTCCTTTGGAATAGACACCAGAAGTGAGGAATTCTACTCATTGCCTCTCAACCTCAACGAGTTCTTTCCGTCAATGTAAGTGTTGAGCTTCATGGCTGTTGAGAATTTGTATGATCACATCTTCAAGTGGTGCTACATTGGAATTGCGGTATATTTTTTGCTTGGAGCCTCGATGAAACAGTTGCCTTATGATTGTACACATGAATCCTATTATGTGTCACATACTACATCCACATTAATTCGTTTATCTAATTCACGGAATGGATTAAAGCAGTGACAGAACAGTTTTGTCCTTAGGTTTTGCAATCATATTTGGAAGGATGTTCACCTTATGGAAGAAGCATAACATCGGAACACCGAACTGTTATCCATAATATTACATTAATGTATTATCAGTTCTCATCATTGAGTGCTATTCGGCAACATTATCTGCATTTCTTGCTTTGGAAACAAACATATTCAGTTACCGGGTCAGTATAAAACTAGAAATATACTTGTGAGTCAGGGATCTTGATTTTTTATGCATGATTTCCAACATTGGAATATGGTTACTTAAGTGAAAATTATCTCACTTTTACTTGGCGTTAAGAGATTCAGATGTGATTTTTCTTATTATGGTTGCGAGGCAACTTCCAAATATGTCTGTAGTAGTTAAGACTACCAATGAGTTGGGTCAAGTCCGTTAGCCTATTTGATCTCATCCATTGTTTTAGAGTACAGTTTGAAATTTTAAATTTAGTTGGACCTGTTGACATATAACTCGTTAATCCGAATCACTAACAAGGTATATCACTCAGATCTGGTAACCCGACAATCCATTAGTGGGTTGGGTATACCAATTGTTAACAGCTTCGTATGGAGTTTGATGGGTTATTTGGAGATTTTGAAATGACATCTTTTTTTATAAGAAATATTACAGAATTGAGGAGTTAATGCTTTGAGCTAAAGTATTCATTCGGGGATTGGTTGATTCTCTTATTTTTGTAGTTTCTTTTTTATTTTGTTTCCATTATTGCATCTTGTGAATGGGCATTTCTTTTTGCTGAATGATGCTTATTGATCAGTGCAAGTCATCCTATCATTTCATTAAAAAAAAATCAACTATTATTATAACTAGGTAACCTCCATTGTAATACAAGACTTCATTTATATTTATATTTAGGAGATGAATGACTTAAGTTGCGATATTATCATTGTTGATTCGGTTTAACATTACAATTTCATTCCCTAAGAATTATAAGATCTTTCCTGTTTATGCCCATTGAAGGGCATGTTTTTTTTTTTGAGCAACTATTTATTGAAAGCAAAAGAAAAAGGTTACATAACTACAATTTTGAAGTTATTTTGAATTAGATTTTTGATGAGTTTTATTTTGTAATTTGTAATACATGTTTAAAAGTAAGTATAATAATCCGTTTAATCTGTTAATCCAACCTAATCTGGTAAGGTAAAATAGATTGCATTAGATTACAGGTCAAAGATCAACAAAATGGGTCATAACCCTACTTGTAGTCTGTTAGAATAAAACAGATTGGATTACGATTTGACTCTTATTCTGATCCAATTCGATCTGTTGACACCTCTAACACTAGTTCTCCAGCTAATTGTGTTTATATAATGTTGGCAATTGATAATATCATGTTATGACGTGTGATGCTGAGTATATACAAACAATTCTACATACAGTACAATTGTGTTTCTATAATGTTAGCAATTGATAATCTTATGCTATAACATGAGTGTAGACGTGATGATTGTCCATTGATTACTAAAAACTAAAGGAGCTCAGTTTGTATACAAACAATTCTATGTACAATCATACAAGATTGAAATGAATTATGTGTAATTATGTGTATAAAAAACTTTTCTCAAAAATAATCTATAGAGAACGGGAATTTCATGATTTAAAAGCTAACCAATGTCACAATTGCAATCAACGAGTATCAAGCAAAGGATATCAAACGAATGAGAATCATCGAACTTACCCAACATGATCGTCGAGGGCTTGAAGTTGTGTCAACAAGGCTCAATTCAGAGCAAGGGGCTTGAAGAGTAGAAAAACTAACAAACTGATCAATTGTTAGTCGATTGTAATGTAAATGAAAATCCTCTTTTGTTACTTTTCTTTGTTGTTTCATTGGAAAAGAATATTATTTTCTCCATCATGATTCTCAAACAATTTCAAAAACATTTTAACAAATAAACAGTACAATCACTAGACTTAAAATCTATTTGTTAAGATCATAAGTAGGTAATGTATTGCTTAATACAATTAAACATCTTAACTTCTAATGGATCAAAATAATAATCAATTCGAAGAGGAATATTTTCACCAGTAAATATTTTCAAGATCAAGCTAGACATCAAATGCTTAACAAGTAAATGAAACCCCAGAAGAGGGATTCCAAGTCCGAAAAACTAAGATTTAAGATACATAGCAATTAGTAACTCTACAATTGCTTTGTCAAGTAACAATGTCTCGTGTTTGTAGTTGAAAAAAGGAAACAATAATAAAATTTGTCTAATTCAATCCATAAACATATTTTAGCTTTTAATTACTAAAATTACTTGGTGAAGTGACAATATATTGTGATTGTAGGCAAGGACGAGAATTTATTGTAAAAAAAAAAAAAAAAACTATAGTACTTGTGGTTGTCTCATTGTAACTAATTATTAATAATTATAATTGTTTGTAAGCATCTAAAAATTCCCAACCATAACGCATCTTTAATAATTACAATTGTTGTATGATTGTAAGCGCCTTTTTTTTTTTTTTTTTTTGCGAACGGTATCATTGTAAGCATCTTTAATAATTATAATTATCAAAGAAAAAAAAATGCAGCATCTTAAACCCTAACGCACAAGCGATCTCAAGCCCGCCCAGAGATCATAAAACAGCAAGAGCGGTTGTCCTCCTCCTCCTCCTCCTCGCGGTTGTTGGCGACAACTCCTCGAGGACAGTCGCCGGCCCTAGCACAGTATTGCCGCCTCGCAAGATCTTCTCGCTTCACTCCTTTGCAACAGGAATGGGGAAAGTCGGCAAGAAGACGAAGAAGTTCGTTAAGAAGCATCTCAAATCCGTGATTAAGAACCGCCGTAAGTTCAAATCCGTGCGAAATTCCATCCGGAGGAGAACGGGTTCCGGTAATGACGACGACATTCTGTTTTTTTTTTCCCTTAAATTTTATTGTTTTTGTTGTTACTTCAGTTGTTTAGTTAAGAACTAGGATGTAAGATTTCTCGGTGGATCACAAGTGTAAGTAGGGGAAGTTCATAAGGTGTTGTTTGAGAAGATTGAGGTGGTTTCTCTGAGTCCCTTGAGAGAATTGATACGCTGCTTTCAGCTAAAAAAAACTATGAAGTTGTTTTCTTTTTAAAACATTTAATCACTGTTTTGTTGCTAATCCTGTATTCACTTCTTTTTTTTGTAGTTGGACATGGGGAAACTGATGAGCAGCACGAGGGACTAGTGGGAGATCAACTTCTTGCAGGGTCAGAGACTTCTCTCACGTTATAATCCATTAATCCGTACATATACATGTTTTTGTTGCTTTCCATCTGCTGAATTCGCTGCCAGTTGGTTGCTGACTTTACACGTGATTCAACTTGTATTTCTTTTATGAAAATCATTGTTAGTCCTGTTGACAGTGTTATGAAGGTGGGCCTTTTAGTTTTGGCTGCATAGGGCTGTTTTGTTCAAAACGGATCAAGCGAGGACACCTAAGCTATCAATGGTAAATTCTTAAATATCTAAAATCAAAATCTTCATTTATTGCCATTGTTCTCTCTTCTTCTCTATTCCTTGTTACCTGACAAACTTCAGTAGCAGACAATGACGACGAAATTACTAAGCCATTTACCTCCCGAATTCTGTCCCTTTTGTTGAGAAGTTACAGAATCTCCCATTTATTTATGAACAATTCAACTTCATAATCACTATAAACAAGGTGTCCCATGAGAATAGAAAATAAAAAATCACAGAAGATGCATTCTTCCTCCTCGTAGATAATAAAACTTGCCTTACAAAACAACCAAATGATCAGAGAACTAGAAACAAATAGCCTTGAATAAGCTCATTTGTCATCTAACACTAGCTTATTCTTCATGTGCTAAACACATTAATAATCCATGTGAAGAATCATGCATAGTTGCATGGCTTTTAGCTTATGTGTCGGAGTACAAAATATAATGGTTGTATCACCTTAGTCCAAGTTGCCACATCGAGTTCACTTGAGGAAAGCTTTCTTAACATCTTGGACGTGGCTTTTGCAACTCATTTGTAATAATGATGATTAATTTTGAATTTATGCTCTTTAATGTTGTTGAGTGAGGATTTAACTTGATTATGTGGTGGATTATGTGGATTTCACTAAATTGGATTTAGTGGTGATGATTTGGTTGATTATTTAACTTTGATTAATATTTTGGTGGTTAATATAAGTGATTATATAAATAATGTGCTGACGATAATGAATTTTAAAGTCATTGGCCATTTAAAATGGTAAAGTAAGTGGATATTGTATTTAAGTGGTTGGAATTGAATTGTACGTGTGAGATATGTTTGGGCTGGCATTGGTATTCAGGAGAGTAAATGTGTGGTTAATACTTTAAGTGGGTCAATTAAGTGAATAAAATATTAAGTCATAGGTTATTATAAGAGATGAGTATGGGGGATAATCGACTATTGCATAATAAAAAGGAAAAAATGAGGAGGAGAAGGGGAAAGGGGGAGGGTTGTTGTTGCTTTCGCTGATTGTTGCTGTTGTTGACCGATTGTTGAAAGGGAAGGAAGGAAGGGGTCCTAGATTTGGTCCGTCCCTCCCTTGTGCTTGATTGTTTTGTTTTGTGTTTTTGATGGTTGTATGGCTATTATAGATCCGATCAATTGATTTTTGAATGAGATTGGTGCTCCAACAAGGCATTGGACAATCAACGAGTGTTGTGTGTTCGATTGAGCTTCGAACATGAGATATGCGCCCAACTGAGGGTTTGTTTACAGGGTTTGAATGAATAGCATGCCACAAATAGTTCTCTTTTCATGGCTTTAATTGTAGTCATGCTGCATAGTTCATAACTCCTGATATACATGTACATGTCAGATTTGGGTGATTTTGGATTTGTCGGATGGGAAATATCGTAGGCTTCAACTATGATTAAATTCAGATTTTTTTTGGAATGCAATTGCTACTCTGTATGCTCATTTTTCAGTGTAAATGTACTTTGTTGCGTGTTGTGGTGCTGTTTTGCATGGCTGTGTTGACGAGGATATAACTCTTGATCTACTTGTCGGAATGCAATGAAATAGTAAGTATTGGAAAGCTAGTTTTAGGATCTTTGTATCTGTAGATATTTCTTGGAATTTTTAGTCATTGTAGGTTGTATTCAGTTTGTGCACAGAATGATTGTTGTATAGCTATGTTGGTTGAGTTTATACCTTTTAATCCACATGTTGGATTTAAATGATTTTGGATTCATTAGATAGGGATTTTTGTAAGCCCCAACCATATCGATTTTCATAATTTTTGCTATTCGAATGATATGCTTTGTGTCATTTTTTCAGTTGTGGATTTGTAAACGTAGATCTTGTATTTTAGCATTGTGGCCTTGTTATCTCTAATGAGATCTTGGCATATGAAATTATGTTTTTGTGTGATTTGTACGTTGTTGTTAAGTGAGTTTGTCGAGAATTGTTTCCATACCCATGTTGTGGGCCTTCTCGAATCATACACATGGTTATCGTTATGTGTGGTACTTACGAATGGTGGTTTTGAATGAGTTTTCGTAAAAATGATTTGGAAAAGTTTTGAGAATAGTTTTAAGCTGACTTTGGTTTTAAACTGTGATGCCAATCGGATTGTGTGGTAGGACCTGAGGTTGAGTGAGAGACTTCAGGCTCAAGAAGAAGCTTGTAATCTCTGACATTGGTCTAAGCTAGTTACTCACAGTCTTTACCTTGACAGAATCTTTGAGAAAACTGAAGTTATTTGTAACTAATTAAATAAATCATCAATTCGATGCAAAAAGTACTTGTTCCTCATAGTGATTTGATTTAACATCATGTAATTTATACATAGCTGAAGTAAGTCATCTTTTTTGTTAATGAACAAGTCAAGCTTCCCATGGAAACACACTCAGTCTATTAAATCCTTTGTCCAATAGTTCTTGCAATTACTCTTTCAGTTCCTTTAGTTTTGCAAGGGTCATTCTGTAAGGGACTTTCAAAATTGGGCCAAATCTGGGCACCAAATCAATCGATAACTTGCTGTCTCTACATGGTGGTATCCCTGGTTCTCATACACAATTGGAACATTATGAATGTCCATACCCAATGAGGTAGACACTACAATGCTTGCCTAGTAGCCCACACAACTCTTAGTCGAGGCCTTTAATGCAGAAATCAAGTATTAAGGCTCACCACTTCACACTCCTTGATTTGAAAGATAATCTTCGCCTAGAATTTCAAAGATAACCTTTTCTTCCGACAATCAATCAAGGCTAAATGCTAAGTTAACCAGTTCATAACTAAGATGACATTGTACTTGTTCATGTCAAGCACAATTAGATTGGCATTGAAGTTCTTGTCATTCAACACCACATTCATTGATTTCAAGCACTTTCAAGCTAAGCTCTGCTTTCCCAAGGGGTAACAAGATTAAGTTGGAAAGCCAATTAAGTTGGTTATCCCCAATCTCTTCAATAAAGGACTCAAATATAAAGGAAAATGAACTCCTTGAATCAAACAACATTTTAGCCATTTTACTGGCCAACAAAAAGGATCCTAGAAAGCATACACACAAACTAGCAAACAAGGCAAATTAAAAATTCATTAAACAACTAGAGTTCAAAGTACATAAAAGTACAACAATAACAGACAAAGAAAACTACAACACAACACAACAACATCATCACTTCTTTCTCTCCACTACATCATTGCTATCACTTCTTACCTTCCACACATCATTGCTTGATGGCCAGGCATCAAGAGAGGTAAGAGAAAACAAGTAGCCTTTCATAAGTTGCTTTGGTCCGTCACTTGCTTTCTTTGGTGGTTCAACACAATTCCTTTGCGTGTGTTCAAGCTTTCAATAGTTGTAGCACATTATGTTAATAAGAGCTTGTTATTATTGTGGGCAATTTCTAGCAATATGGCCTACTTGGCCACATAGGTAGCAAGACTTCTCACCTTGTGCATCAGACTTCCCTTTTGGTCGACTTTCCATGTTTTTTCCATACTCGTCCTCAAAACAGGACATTATTTCGACCATCTCAAACATTGATTGACACTTGCATGCCGTGACTTTCATCTTCAAACTAGGTTGCAAGTCTTACAAAAACCTCTTGGCTTTATACTCCTCAGAATGCTGTGCCAATTGCTCCAGACGAGTAAATACTTTCTCATGTTCAGCCTTAATTATAGTTATGTACATATTTGAACTCCCTGTCCATTCTGTCTCTTACATATGTGGGAAATAACACTTGTAAAAAGCAACTTGAAAGTCCTCCAAGTCAATTTTTACAAGCTCAACATTATGGTATTTAATGCTTGGTAGATTTCCACCATTGATCAACGTCACTCTCTAGCAAAAAAGAAGTTAGTTGTATCAATGCTCTCTTGAACACACCATCCTCTCCAACAACTTCCTCACCCTCAATAACCAAGCCATACATTTCTCTGATTGTGTAATTCCTTACACTAAAGTGCTTAGATCCTCTTGCATTTCATGCCACATGCCCTCCTTATGGACACTGGAGTTAAAAGTAAAGCCTCCTTGGCTTCTCCCCTTGCCTTTGTCATGACGTGCCTTTTTGTAGGAGAACAACCACTAACACAACAAGCACTTCATAACAAAATAATTAAGTCATAGTTGCAAAGATGTTATGCTATGTAATTTTTAAGGAGTCACTACATTGAACATCCTATGCTAGCGTATTTAGTGTTCCTAGGCTATGATACCACATCTTTAATGACCCCTATCGCTATAGTTCAAGCCCAACTCCTAATCACCCGTTAATTAATCATTTAAAATTCCATAACCAATAAAATAGTATTTAATCAATATCCAATCATTTAATATTCAAGAATTAACCAAGATATTAATCAACATTTGTAGATACAAGTAATAATCTAAATAAGTAAATTTTTTACATCATTAAATACATTATCCAAGGATTCTATTGTGTGCAGCTACGTGCTCCATCTATATGCTCTAGATTTGTTTGCATTTGAAAAAAAAAAACAACAACAAAAGGGTGAGTGATCACAAAAAGGTTACCCAATATGTACTAGCAAAATCTGAAACACTCAATTAAGTTGGAAATCTCATAACAATTTTGGCTAACAAAAACCTCATGCATGAAAACTCTTAAAACTTGCATTTCAAACATTTTCTTATTTGACTTTCAAATCACAATGCATGAAAATTCTCAAAATATGCATTTTAAATATTTCTTTATCAAAGGCAAAATCACCATAAAAAAACCGTAAACCACATGATTAACAAAAACATATCGTGGTATAAAGTAGCCAATATTAGCCACAAGCAGCTGTCGAAACACACTGCACGACAACAATCGAGTCACTCTACGAGGAACCCTCTTGTCTTAGATTCCGAAGAATCTTCAACAACTGTCTACTATTAAACGTCATTAGAAGAGAAGCACGTGCGTATCACGCTCTTGTTTAACCACATGGTGCACACTCTCTACATTATTTGTGCTCGACCAATCGGAGTATCTATTACAACTCTTGGTTTGCCAACACAAATTCTAGAACCAACACAGTCTCAAACCTATGTTTGAGCACCTAAAGTCTCTCACTTGATCCTGAGTCCCATCATATAATCTAACTAACATCACAGTTAAAAACCAAATTTGGCTTAAAATCATTTTAAAAGCCTTTCTAAATCATTTTTATTGAATTTCATTCAAAATCACAAAGTTATTCAAAACTACCATTCTTAAGTACCACACAACTATATTCACGTGTGTGTCTCGAGATGGCCCAAAACATGGGCATGGAAACAATTCTCGACAAATCGACTCAACAACAGCATGTCAATCACATAAAAATATAATTTCATATGTCAAGATCTTATTAAAGATGACAAGACTACAATGCTAAAATCTAAGATCTACGATTATAAAATCAACAACTGAAAAACCAACAGAAAGTATACCATTTGAATAGTAAAATTTATGAAAATCGACATGGTTAGGGCCTATGAAAAATCCCTATCCAATGAATAAAAAATCATTTAAATCGGAAATGTGGATTGAAAGATATAAGTTCAGTCAACATAGCTATGCAACAACTATTATGTACACAAACAAGATACAACTTGTAATGGAAAACAAAGCATGCAGGATACTAATGCATTTTAAAAATTCTAAAAAAATATACAGATAGAAAGATCCTGAAACTAACTTTCCAACACCTCTTATGTCATCACATTCCGGTAAGTAGATTAAGAGTTATAGCCTTAGCAACACAATCATGCAAAACAACATCACAACACACAACGAAGGACATCTACTTCAGAAAAAATGAGTATACAAAGTAGCAATTGCATTGTAAAAAAAATTCTAGATTTAATAATGGTTGAATCCTACAACATTTCCTATCCATTAAATCCAAAATCACCCATATCGGGAGTTATGAACTAGGCAATACAACCACAAATTAAGGCCACGAAAAGAAAACTATTTGCAACATACTATTTATTCAAATCAGACCCCAGAAACAAACCCTCAGTTGAGCACATACCTCGTATTCGAAGTTTGGTCGAACACACAACTCTCATTGGTTGTTCAATGCCTCATCGGAGCTTTGATCTCATTCCAAAATTAACTGATCAGATCTATAATAGCCACACAAGCATTAACAACACAAAACAAAGCAATCAAGCACAAGGAAGGAAGAGATCTAAAAATATTGAAACTAAGAGACTAAGACCCCTTCCTTCACTCTCAACAGTCAGCCAACAGTAGCACCTGTTGGTGGAAGTAGTAGCCTTCCATCTTTCCTTCTTTGTCTTTCGATTCTCTTCCTATCTCTTTTTCTTCTTTCTCTTTTGGTTCTCATTGTCTTTCTCCTCTGCTTCTTTCTCTTTTGGTTCTCCCTTCTCTTCTCTTTCATTTTTTCTCTTTTTGTTATGTAGCAATCGACTATCTCCCATACTCATGTCTTATGATAACCTATGACTTAATATTCACTTGATTGACCCACTTGAAATGTCAACCACACATTTATACTCCTGATTATCAATGCCAGCTCAAACACATCTGACATGTACAATTCAATTCCAACAATACACTTGGGTCAAGTTGTATCAAATCTATTTAAATAAAATATGCATTTATTTTACCATTTTAATTTTCCATTGATTTTAAAACTCTTTATCATTGTCACATGATTTATATATCATTTATATTAACCATTGAAATATTAATCAAGTTAAATAATCAACCAAATCATCCTCAATAAATCTAATTTAGTTAAATTCACATAATCCATCCCATAATCAAGTTAAATCCACATTCAACATCATAAAGGGGTATAAACCCAAAATTAATCATCATTATTACAAATGAGTCGCAAAAGCAAGTTCCAAGATGTTACACTTTCCGAGGTCTTCAAGTTCCTTTAGGTGAGGGCTCCCTGGTGATATTAAAATTTTTAAATGGGACAAATAACACCCAAGATGAGTACAATATAGGCTCAAGGACCATTCTTTCTTTAAGCCCAAGACGAGTTTAATATAAGTTTGAGGCCCATTCTATTCAAAATAGTTCCAGTAAAGACATCCATGTAAAGAAATCTCATTAGAGGCTACACTTATGATGGAGTGAAATGCCACCATGCACATGAGTTGATTGCGTGCTATAACAAGCTACCTATTTTCCAAGTAGGAGTAGGTTATCAACATGCATCTCTTCCAAATTAGCCTCTTGGTATCAACAACTGTGTTCCGCCTTAAATAGGTTAGATTTGATTTAATGTCTCTGTTAAGCTTATTAGAGTTTTGTATGTTGGGTAATGTAATAGGGTAATTGGATATCCATTTATCTAATTCTATTTATATGTAATATGTGGACCTAATAGGAATAATAATAATATTCTTCTCTCCATCTTTTATGGTACCAGACTCCAGGAAGAAGTCCTAGCCGTCGATCACTTCCCCCCCATCTCTGGTGCCGACGACCTTGTCTTCAACTACCTTTAGTACCGTCAGTATCTCTCACCCCTTTTCTGCCTCCTACAGGTTCAGTCGAACCTTCTTTCTTCGCTGAAAGGGGCCTCTTGGCCCTGTTCCGCCACCGACAGGGGCCTCTCAGCCCTATTCCGCCACCAATAGGGGCTTCTTTGCCTTGTTTTGTTTTCGTCGGGTAGCCTCCAAGTCTCATCCGTCAGTGTCAAGGGTCGCCCGACCTATAATATCAAATGTCCACATGTGTCGTCAAAATTTACACGTGTCTTGTTTTCAATTTACCAACACGACATTAACATGAAAGTTTTGTGAACAAATGTAGATTATTTGTATTGTGTTTCCACGTACACGATATCGACATGTCGACATTTCGTCGACATCTGTCTACTTTGCAATTTGCCAAAATCCGACATGAAATCGACATTTAGAACCTTGGTCTGCTTCTAGGTAAGAGTCCTTTGCCCTGTTTTGCCATCGTCGGGCCTCCTGTAGGCTCCCACCGTCGATGTTAGGCCGTGATCTTTTGTTGACAGGCCTCTTTTTAGCATGTCTGGTTTGCTGTAAGGGTTTCTCGCCTCCTCCGTCGTCACCAACGGCTCCAGCTGCCATCTCCTCTGCTGGCACACATGTGATTGGTGTTTAGAAGTCATCTCCTACTACCATTGGTGGTCGATCCAACGGCCACTACCATTGGACTACTCGTAAAGGAAGCTGTGTATCTTTTTCCTTAAGTCTACTGAAGGTGGTTCTTATTATTCACTCGAGTTACTGTTTTTTGGAGGATTTCTAGTGTTTTTCAGCACCTATTGGATCCCGATAATTTCTCTTTTTTAGATCTGATTTAGGCAGATTAGCATAGCTTCCAGGAAATCTCTTATTAAGAATTTGAGTGGAACATCAGAAAAACTCAATGGAAAGAATTATCTACTGTGGGTAGAAAGTCTTGAGACGTTTCTTGTTGCTTATAGCAAGTTCAAACATTTGACTCAGCTTCCTCCTGATACAAAGGACAATACTTATAAAGATTAATTTGCTGATGACTCTGTGGTTGTTTCCTAGTTGGTGAATAGCATGGAATTCATGGTTGCTCGAGGTGTGCTGATTCTTAGACGTGCAAAGAAGATCTAACAATCTAAGATACTTTGAAGTAGATGTATAGATATGGAAAAAATATTTCTTGGGTTTTTAAGGTATATGAGTATATTTTTACATTGAAGATGTGGGACAATTCTGTACAGGATCATTTTGATTCACTTTGGGCTTTTCTTGATATGTTAGTTTTGTATCGGCCATTGACATCGGATATTATTACAATGCGTCGTTATCGTGAGGAGTTCGCAGTTGCAGTTTATCTTTTTGGCTTGACTCCAAATTTCTTATCTCAAATTCGAAGGTAAATCTTTGGTGCAGATTCTACTCCCAGTTTAGAGAGCACATTTGTTAAAGTTCTTCGTATTTCTATTGGTGTACCTACGTCTATTTGAGATCATTATGTCATGGTTGCTACTTACGGTTGTGGTCGTGGTTGTGGTTGTAGTTTTGGTCGAGGAGCAGGTCGACGACGGACTGATGGTAGAGGTCTTACTCTATGTGAGCACTACAGTCGCATAGACCACAGATCAGATTGTTACTGGGAAAAGTTTGGGAAATTGGATTAGGTACAAGTTTCTACGGAAGTGCAAAATACATCTACAACTATTCTGATTACTAACGTGTTACCAGTGACACTTTCTCAGGACTACGCTCAGTTTCATCAGTTCAGAGAAACTCAATCTTCCACTGCTATGGTATCACATGTTACTGCCTCGACTTCAGGTATATCAGGATTATTAGTCTTTAGGAACAATTCTTGGATCATTGATTTAGGAACATACTCCTACATCATAGGTAGTCGTAATCTTTATTCCGTATATTTCAGTTGCCAATATTAGATCAGTTTCCATTGCAGATGGTTAGATTTGTGGTGTTTTTGTATAAGGTATTATTTGTGTTACGTCTCAGTTAACATTAGGCAAAGTTTTTTATGTACTTGAATTTCCATTTAACCTTTTATCGATTAGTTCTATTATCAAACATCTTAGTTGCTTTATAACCTTCTTCTCTTTTCATTGTGCCTTTCAGAACCTACAGACAGGGAAAAGGATTGGTTTAAGATGTAAAACAGGCCAAAGTGTCTACCTGCTTGTTAAAGATGAGATACATTGGGGATTTCCATCATTGACTTTTAGTGTTGAATCATCTATCATATGGCATTATCGCTTGAGTCATCCTTCTCATCAAAAACTACAACAAGTCCTTTCATGGATTTCTGTTTCATCTTTTTAGTGTGAGTCTTGTGAGTTAGGTAAGCACTATCGTGTTATCTTTTGTAGTCTTTGTTTGATTCGAAATAAGAGTCCTTTTGAGTTGATTCATTGTGATGTTCTGACTAGAATACCTTTTGTGTCTGGTTATATGTATTACATTGTCTTTATTGATGATTTTTCACATGTGTCGTGGGCGTATTTGTTGTAAAATAGAGGCAGCATACTTGATATTATCAAAATTGTTTTTGTCGAAATAATAAATCAATATTTTTTTTGTCTCAAAATTCTTCGTATTGATAATGTTTTAGAATTTACTTAAGTAAATCTTCACCATTATTGTGAATTTCTTGAGGTTATACATCAAACCTTTTGTCTATATACATCTAAGTAAAATAATATAGTTGAACACAAACATCGTTATATACTTGATGTTGTCTGGCCACTCATGTTTGGGATGTATGTTCTCAAACAGTTTCCTACCTTATCAATCGTATGTCATTCACTCCAATTGAGAGGGAGATTCTACTTCGAAGGCTACATACTGATGTAGATATTTTTCCTGTATCTCCTCAGGTATTTGGTTGTGTTGCCTTTGTTTGGGTTTGACTTCAAATTTGGACAAACTTACTTTATAGTTAATTCGTTGTATGTTCTTAGGATATTTATGTACTCAGAGAGGCTATCGGTGCTACATTCCTACTACTAGGAAATATATTGTTTCTGTTGATGTTAATTTTTTTGAAAATTAGTGTTTCTCTGATCATGTCCCGTCATCGTCTTGATTTGTTAGGTTTAAGAGTACTAATGTTAATGATGCACATCCTACAGGAAAGGAGGTATCTTATATTTTGTCGGTGTACCGACGATGGCCATGTCTCCTCACAATCAGTACTTCTTCATCATCTATAAGTCTGTCACCTACAGACCTTTATTTGCCCATTGTTATTCGAAAAGGTGTATGTTTTTCCACTATACATCGTATTTTCCATTTTATTAGTTATGATCGCTTTCATCCTACTTTCCGTAAATTTGTCTTGTCCATTACTTCTGAGTCAATTCTCAGGAACTACCATGAGGTAATTTTATTACTACTGTGGAAGACAGTTATGGATAAAAAAATGCAAACTTTTGTGTCTCGTGGGACGTGGAGATTGGTTCTTAGGCTAAAAAAAACTAATGTTAATACTTGCAGATAGGTGTTTGTTGTTAAATACAAATCTGATGGTATAGTGGACTGGTACAAAACACGTCTAGTAGCACAAGACTTCATACAGGAGTATGGCATTGATTATTTTAAGACTTTTTCTCCTGTTGCTAGACTGAATTCCATCAGGATCATTGTTTTCATTGCTTTCAACTAGTTTTGAGAGTTTTGTCAGTTAAATGTGAAGAATGCTTTTCTGTATGGTGATCCTGCAGAGTAGGTGTATATGAAGTAACCTCTTGGGTATGTTGCTCAGAGGGAAAATTAGGTGTGTTTTCTCAAAAAAGCTATCTATGACCTAAAACAGAGTCCACGAGCCTAATTTGAGAAATTCAGTAGTATTGTTATTGCTTGTGGTTTTCGGTATAGTGTTGTGGATCATTTTGTTTTCTACAATCGTATGGATAGTGGTTGTGTATATGGATGATATTTTGGTGACGGGTAGGCATCTAAAGGACGAAAGATCATTTATAGAAACATTTTGTGACTAAGGACACTGGTAGACTCAAGTATTTCTTGGATATTGAGTTTGCTTATATCGGAGACAGAATCACATTATCACAGAGAAAATCTACATTGGATCTACTACAAAAAAGAAGACTCTTGAGGTGTAAGTCGAAGACTACTCTATTTGATCAGAGCTTAGATTTTTGGGATAGCTTTTCACTCTTGGTAGAGAATGCTGATAGGTACTGGCGGTTGATTGAGAAGTTGATCTATCTTACGGTTACAGATCTTGATATTGGTTACATTGTTGGAGTTCTTAGATAGTTTATGTAGGAACCAAGGATAATACATTGGCTGGGAGTCTTACAAGTGTTGTCTTACATTAAGAAGGTTTCGGGCGAAGGACTGGTTTATAAGAAAAATAGTCATCTACACATCGAAGTCTATCCAGACTTTGGTTATGCAGGACTGGTTATACAGGAGATAGAAGAGATCGGAAGTTTGTTTCAGGATATTGTACTTATGTTGAGGGAAATCTGGTTTCATGACGCAGTAAAAAGCAGAATGCTGTCTTTAGATCCAGTGTTGAATTTGAGTATAGATCTATGATTCAGACTGTTTGTGAGATGATGTGGCTTCGCTTTCTCTCGATAGACTTGGATCTTTCGATTGACGTATCTATGTTCATGTATTGTGATAATTAGGCGGTCATCTACATTGTTAATAATCCTACCTTTCATGACTGTACCAAGCATATAGAAGTGGATTGTCATTATGTTCGAGAGATGGTGATGCATGGAATTATCTCGATTCCATTTACAAGGTCTTCTGACCAATTTACAGACATTTTTATTATAGGATTTAGTGTGGGAACTTATGAATTACTTTGTAACAAGCTAGGTATGATAGATGTATATGTTCCAACTTGAGGGGGAGTGTTGAGCTTATTAGAGTTTTGTATATTAGGTAATGTGATAGAGTAATTGGATATCCATTTATCTAACCCTATATATATATATATGTAATATATGGATCCAACAGGAATAATAATAATATTCTTCTCTCTATCTTTCAGTCCCCAAATTCAAATAGGTTGACTCTAAAGAATCAATATAGTTGTGCTAGAATTCATATTGACCATCTTGAAAAAATTAAACATCCTATCCAATCAAGGGTATTGAGATGAACTCGGGAGATTTATATAGAAAATTCCCCCCACCAAATCTGACTTGTAGTTAGGGACTTGCTCATTATAAGTAGCGACCCCCTCATATAAGTGTGGAGGATATCTAAGAGTTTTAGTGATCTACGACCTACTTTTCACTACACATCTAAAATTTGCTCTCCACTGGCAACCAGTCAACCACCCTCTACAGTCTACACCACATTCACTGACAAAGAAAATCTTCCGGTGCCTGTCAAAAGATTCTTGAGGCTATTGTATATCCATGTGCTGGCCATGTGAAGGACAAGGTAAAGGGATGACAACATAGCCTCACAATGTAATGTTTTTCTATTTTGCCTCCATTTCTATTTGATGTAGGGTTTAAAGCAGAACAAAATCTAAGATCTTTACTTGTATAGAGTTCCTGTTTTAATTTGTTGATATAGTGCCTTTGAATTATTGTATGCCTATCCTGGTCACAGTATCCATCCTTCTCCTGGTTTGGAGGACGTAATCTATCCCACACCAATATTTTCTCCCCCTCTCCTCCCTGGATTCCTAAGGTGACTTTTAGATAAACGGAAGTGGCTTCTCCCACAAGGTTCATATTTTCATTTGACCTCCTGTTCCTCAATATGTTGAACATGAAGAAATCCTGTACCCCACACCTTTTGAGCCCTGCCAGATGAAAGGATCACGAACAAACTTTGCCAAATGAAACCTATTCAAGGCAATGAAAGCAGTGAACCCCCTTGTCTCCCCATCCCTCGTTCCTTCATGTTTCTCTCCATCCCCATTCCAATACCATATTGAGAATAGATTTGGAAGTGACAACTTCAAAAAAGGCTACTTAATGATATGTCACAACCCCTTTCATCTTATATTTATTGGCAAATTTTATGGCCCAGACAAATGGATTGTGGGACCCACATGAATTAAACATAAAACGAAAATAATGAATAAATTACGGAAATTATTAAAAATATAAAAAATAATAGAAAATTCTGGAAAATAGGAAATAACTAGAAACTGAAAGGAAAAAAAAATTCCATTGTGATCCAGCTCTCTATATTTATAATATAAACATGACTAGAATTAGAAATGGTGCCTCTTGTAACTTAAGTAATATAATATCCCAACATGTATATATTTGTTTCTTTCTTGTCTGTAATTCTTTTCTTAGATTGATGGTTTTTTTAGTAGAAACTGAAGTTATTGATCATCTGGTATGAATTATGATGCTTGTAGAAGGCCTCACGTTTTAGGCATCTACCAATGAGCATTACCTTCCTACATTTTATAGAACTTGGTATTATTCAACTGTCTTGATTGCCTTTTGTCCTTGTTACACATGCTTTGTATATTAGACATAAGAGTTCTCATGGGTGATATAGTGCATTCTCCACTGACAGATAGTGAGTAGCGACTAATTTGTTTTCTTGAATATTATTTCATACATCATTTTTTCCATTCTATCCTTTTCATAATCTTATCATTTCTGATAGAGGTGCATTTGATGTGACATTATGTTATTGATCTCCATAATTGACAAGCCTGTATATGTGGTTTTTTAAATCATAGACTTTTCCTTAACGCTCTGCATTATGCAGTAACGTATACATTAACTTATCTTCAGAGATATAGATGGTACCTCTTCAAATGTTGGTGGCAACAATTTTCTTGATGGTCTAGTCAGTGAGGACGATGACACTATTGTAGAAGATGATTCTGGTAGTGATGGCTATCTCTCAGAGGTTAGTTATTCCTTGCTGCTGTAATTTAGATTTATTTTGAACCAAATATTTGATGCTTAAGTAATTTTATGCGATGTTCAGGATTCGGACTGCCCATACATGTCTGGAAGTGATCTTGAAAATGTTTCTGGAGGTTGTCACCTTTCTGTTTATGTTATGTATATATGTAGCGTTTTGCTTATTATGTTATTGCTATAGCTTGTGAGATTTTTTTTCCCCCCTGCAGACAAGGGTGGCAACCTTATTGTACCAGGGAGCAATAATGAAATTTATCTGGAACTAGCCCAGAAGAAAAAAATGCTCAACAGACTAAAGAAAAAGGTGACAATTGTTGTGCAGCTTTTCATAATATCGCTATTGCCAAAGTCTTCGGACTCGAATTTCTTTTGGTTTAGGATGTGTAACTCTTAAAAAAAGGTTAATAGAAACTGATATGCTAGAAGCAAGATGTAACTGCCTGTGGAAACTTTGTTTTTGATGTCTAATCCTTTTAGTTGTAAGTTCAATTGTCTAGTGACCAGTATAATTATTACTTAATGTGCTACAGTAGTATATTTGGCATTTTTAAATTTATTTTACTGTGGGTAAGGACTATTCTAAGTATGTGACTAATTTGGGTGATAACCGTACAAGTCGGCATACAAACAGCTTTATGAACCATTTACATGACCTTAGAGTTTGTATGGATGAGACAGATAATTTTCAAAAGAGTGGCTTTTTACAGTATATGTTCTCTTCAAAATGTTACCATTACCCATTTCTGAAGTTACTTTTACCTTGAGAAGTCCAACAATGTTAGAAACACAAATGGTGCCATACTTTGCCTGATGGAATATATGTTGTCTTGGAAGAATATTAATATAATACTTCTGTTGAATATTGCAGGATCCAAACTTTTCAGAATTTCTTGAAAGACATATACACACAATTGAGCATCATAGAAGTGAAGAAAATGTGA
Organism: Posidonia australis; assembly: GCA_024699735.1. NCBI lineage: Eukaryota > Viridiplantae > Streptophyta > Magnoliopsida > Alismatales > Posidoniaceae > Posidonia > Posidonia australis. The sequence goes on from JAMKQA010247272.1 coordinate 22,193, forward strand.
GTTGCTTTGACATTCTAAACATGTTGGTATGTTTAAGATTAAACTACCAATAAGATGACCAACTACTTTGATCTTTTGTCAACAATAGCACTGTGGTAAATTCCTATTTAAAAAGAAGTTTATATTTAATATAAAATGCATGAGTGAGCAATTTTTTTGCCCTAGAGATAATCTGTGTTTTTCTTCTTCACTGATAGTTCCTTTGTATTTTGGATAACAGTCTCTTTCACCGAGAAATTTTTGTATATGGAAGTGATAGACTGATTAAAGAGGTTTTAGTTGGAGCATCAAAGGTTCTAGAGGAGCTGAAAGTGAAAGAGTTTTTAGTTGGTGCATCAAAGGTTCTAGAGGAGCTGAAAATGAAATACCCTAATTTCAGATTTATTGATAATTTTTATGCAAAACATGCTTTTTATTGGAAACTGTATTGATTCATCTCAATTTTATATTATCTTATTGTGAAATTTGAGTGTCAGTTTTAATCACATCGTATCTTTAGATTAATCATCTTTTTTTTTTGACCAGCCAAAAAAGGTGTTTTGTTTTAATGTATTGTCTTTCTTGTGTCTTTATTTGTTCCCCTGTTTGAAATGATATCATCCCTTATTCCAATTTGTGGCTATCTTTCAGTATTCAAATGAAGAAGTTGAGAGAAATGATCAAAGAGAAGAAACAGATGAAGACTGTGTTGGCGCTGAAGCAAAGCCCATTTCATGCTCTACTTTAGATGTTTGGTGCTGGTTGGTTGTGGAGGAAGCAAATACATCTGCACTTTCAGGCCTACTTAATGGATACCGGACTGCATGCCATTATTGCCTTGATGACACAGATGAGAATGGACGGCAGAAAATTCCTAATGGAGAAGTTTTCTCTAAGATATTGATGTTTATGCTTTGTGAAGCTGATGGCATTTTTCGAAGACAAGTGGGGGTGTCAGATTCCTGCAGCAAGGAAAATATTGCAAAGTTGAAAAATACGTCTCAATGGCAAACCATGAGGCCATTTATCAAGTCTTATTTGAGGAGTACACTGTTCCTTCTGAATCAACTCACAGACAACAACATACTTGTTTTTACTGTATCCCGACTCAGAGTATCTGTCATATTTTTTGCAGCCTTCCCTTTGTTGTTGAGAAGATTAGTCAAGGTATTACCTGCCATTTTCATATTTTTGCGATCCGTTCTGTAAGAGCAGGCATTTATGGACATGGAGGACTAGAGTTCTAATGCCAATTTTATATGACTACTGACTTGAAATGATGAGTTGTCTTTACTAGTTACAGTCTTATGCTTATCTGCTCAATGAGAGACCTTTATAATTATCCTTTTTTTATTGTTAGAGTATATGAGAATTACTTATTTAGTGTTAAATAGGTTATTAGATATTTATTTAACCAGTAGTGTCTAATATCTCTATATATCATATATGTAACCTTATTACTCAATAACACAAATCAATCTTTCTTCTCTGTCTCTTTTCACATGGTACCAGAGCTTGGGTGCCCTAGCCACCTTTGAACTGTGCCTCTCTGCTGGAACCGTCGTCGTTTGCCGCTGTCCGCCGACATCGATGCCTCCAGCTCCGGCCAGATCACCCGCCGGACAGTCCAGCCACCATTGGTGGCCCCAGAATAGCTGGTCGACACCTGTTTCCTGTCCAGGCGGCAGTCCAGCCCTCTTCGGCGGTCGTTCCTCCTCTGGCAGCCCTCGTCGGAGCCTTCCAGCCCCTGTCTAGCCCCCGTTGGCCTCTCCTTGCCAGTCCAGGCCACCGACGGGATCTTCAGGTCAGGGTAGGCCCTTTTCCAGTGCTGTCCAGGCCGTTTGTGGCCCCGTAAGGCCTCTTTGGCGGATGTCTTCCTGTCGGTGAGGCCTCCCCGTCCCTCCTTGTCAACCATAGGGGCAGTTCAGCCCCTCTTATCAGGTAGTCCAACTCAATAAAGCCATGTTTTAGGCCTCATCTTCGTTTTCTATCTCAGGTGTGTGTGGATACTTTATATCCACACTTGGTGAGCAGTTCAGTTCACATATTTAGTTATTTTCAGATCATATATTGGTATTATTTATCAATTTTTAGTTTGGTATGGTTTCTTATGATTCACTAGTAAAACATATGAGTGGTATTTCTGAGAAATTATCTGGTCCAAACTACCTCCTATGGTCACAGAGCTTCGAGACCTTCGTTTTGGCCCATAGGAAACTAAAGCATCTCACTTATCCACCTCTTGATGTAAAATCTGACACATATGAGGACTGGTTAGTCGATGATGCAACGATTATTATATGGATGGCGAATTGTATGGAGCCCTCAATTGCACGAGGGGTTATATTATTATGGTCAGCAAAGAAAATATGGGACACCTTCCGATTGACATGTGGCCACGAGAAGAATATATCTCGAGTCTGTGAGATATATGAGCAGTTGTTTACTTTACGACAGGGAGATCGATCGATTCAGGAGCACTTCACCGCTCTCTGTGCACTTTTGGACGAGTTAGATATATAGTTATATATCAGTCATTGACTGTTGACATCACGCACCTACGATAGTATTGAGAGGAGTTGGCAGTTGCAGTCTCCCTTTCTCGCCTGAACCTAGACATCAGTTCTCAGATCAGGGTCAGGTGTTGGGAGCTGACAGTGTTTCGGATCTTCAAACTACTTTTGTCAAAGTCCTTTTAGTTTCTACGGTTGTGCGACCTACTGTGTTAAAGACATCAGTCATGGCAGTCAATAGGGGACGAGGTCGTGGTGGTTCACGAGATGGAGGTTGTAGTAGAGGGGAGGCAGGTGGACGTTCCCGTTATGCGCATTGTGGACGACTGGGTCATAGGATAGACAAGTGTTGGGATATTATTGGTCGACCTCAGACGGTGAATGTCACTACAGAGCCTCACACTGTTGCTACTACTGAGGTGCAGATGTTTACAATTTTTCAGGTAGATTATGAGAGGTTTTAGCAGGTAAAGGTCACAGAATTTGCAGCTACAGCTGCTCAAGCTACCTCCTCAAGTATTAGTGCCTTCCATGCATCCAAGGAATCTTCCTGGATTATTGATTCCGGTGTTTCCTCTCACATGTCTGGTACACCTAGCTAGATTTGTCAAATGGATCATGTCGTATATAAACGTGTATACTATATGTATATGTTAAATCCAAACATGATCCATTTAATTATCGTGTATCTAATACTAAACCCAAATACGAATTGTCTGTTAGCGTGTATACACAACATGATCCGTTAAGTATGCGTTTAAGTGAATCGTGTCGTTTTGACACGATAACGATTCGATTGACATGAGTACACGTTTATTACACGGTTACACGTTTAATACAAGATTACACGTTTAGTATACGTTTAACATTTACACGTTTTGTACACGTAGAAAAATTAAAGACAAATCAATAAATCATGAACCAATCATGAAACAACATTTCACAAGTTCCATTGTTCCATTTGTTAACATTATAAGTCTACAATATATCATAAACATCCACTATTCAAAATAATAAAAGTTATAATATATATACATGATTAGGTAACGTGTACTTATTGTGTACTTATCAGATTTTTTACCTTAAGCATGAAAATGATTCGTGTACTTATCGTGTCTACCAGATAGACACGATAAGTACACGAGACATGATAAAGGTAAACCCAAATACGGTTATATTGTGTTGTGTTCATGTTATGTTATCGTGTTGTGTCAGAAATTGATAGGTTTATACATAGCTTGTTTACTTGCTTATTTCAGTTATCTGATGTTCGGAATGTGGCAATTGTCGATGGTCGGACTTGTCCCGTCTTTGGTGAAAGGGTGATTCAAGCTTCTTTACAATTATCTCTTGATAAAGTCTTGTTTGTTTCCGATTTCCCTGTAAATTTGTTGTCTACTAATGCTATTATCAAATAACTACATTGTTGCGTCACCTTCTTTTCCTTTCATTATATATTTCAAGATTTACAAATGGGTAGGAGGATTGGTTTGGGCCGTGAGCAAGGAAATGGAGTGTATCTGTTGGTTCGTTATGATACAGGAAATGGAGTGTATCTGTTGGTTCGTTATGATACTGCAAGGACTTACCTTTGTGGTGTCTATCTCTGAGTCTTCTTCCTTATGGTACTACTGGTTGGGTTACCCGTTGCATCAAAAACTTCAACAGGCCTTGCCTTGGCGTTCAGTGTCACTGTTTGAGTGTGAGTCTTGTCAGCTGGGTAAGTACCATTGTGCTTCCTTTAAGAGATTGCGTCTTGTGTCTAGTACGTCTATTTTTCAGTTGGTTCATTGTGATGTGTGGGGTCTATCCAGAGTTTAGTCTGTTTCTGGGTATAGATATTATATAGTTTTTATTGATGATTTTTCTCGAGTCTCCTGGGTATATTTACTCAAGGATCGTAGTCAAATCTATGATGTACTTAAAATTTTTTTGATGGAAATAAAAAATTAGTTTGATGTCACTCCAAAAATTTTGTGTATTGATAGTACACTTGAGTTTGTTTAGAATAAAACTGCTTTTTATCGTGCTTCATTGGGCGTTATATATCAGACTTCATGTCCTCATACATCACAGCAAAATGGGATTGCAGAATGCAAACATAGTCACATTTTAGATGTCACCCGTACTCTCATGGTTCATATGTATGTGCCAAAGTAGTTGTGGGCTGATGCAGTGCTTACAGCCATCTATCTCATCAATAGAATGCCTTCTACACCTCTCGGAGGAGAAGTACCACTTCGTCAACTTAGACCTCAGTTCAGTCTATTCAGTTTGACCCCTAGAGTGTTTGAGTGTGTGGTATTTGTTCAAGACCTCTCTCCTGGTCTAGACAAGTTGTCCCTAAGGTCCATTAAATGTGTGTTTGTTGGATATTCTAGGACCTAGAGAGGATATCGTTGTATCCATCCTCCCACTAAGTGGTACTTTGTGTCTGCTGATGTTACCTTTTTCATATCAGTGTCATACTATAAGGAGTCACCTCCGTCCAGTGTGTCTGTCCCACTTCCATCATGTTTTGAGTTGTAAAATAGAAATATTTAGGGGGAGCCTATCTTGTCACCAGAGGTTACTCACCCTTTGCAGGTATATCAATGGCGCCAATGCACTCCAATTGCTTCCACCATTGAATCATCCTCCTTTGCAGATGCAAAGTCGTCCATCAGTTTCTTAGACCTTCCCATTGTCTTAGGAAAAGGTATTCGTTCTTACACTGCCTATATTATCTCCAACTTTGTTCCTTATGGTTTACTTCACTCTCTTTTTTGTAGCTTTCTATTGTCCCTTGTTTCTCAGTCTCTACCCAGGAATCCTGGGAAGGCACTTTCTGTTCCACACTGGAAGGAGGCTATGTATGATGAGATGGCAACTCTTACTAGTCGTGGCACATGGGAACTGGTGATCCGTACTGCTGGGGCTACAATAGTCACCTGTAATTGGTTCTATTCCATTAAGTATAAAGCAGATGATAACATTGACAGATATAAAGTCAGGCTGATGGCTAGGGGTTTCACTCAGACATATGGGATAGACTACGAGGAGACATTCTCACCTGTGGCTCGTTTTAATTCCATCTGGGTACTTCTGTCTTTGGCACTGAATTACTCTTGGGAGATGAACCAATTGGATATTAAAAATGCCTTTTTGTATGGGAACTTGTAGGAGTCTGTTCTGATGGAACAACCTCCAGGGTATGTTGCTTAGTGGGAGGATCATGTGTGCAGACTCAAGAAGGCGATCTATGGCCTTAAACAAAGTCCAAGATCGTGGTTTGAAAAGTTCAGTCAGGTGGTTCTTGTTGGTGGATTTCAGAGGTGTACTATAGATCATTCAATATTCTACAGTAGGACAGCTGATGGATGTGTCATTCTGGCTGTATATGTACATGATATACTTATGACAGGCAGTGATACTCAAGGGATTGCAGAAGTAAAACATTATTTACCGGTTCACTTTGTGACAAAAGATATGGGAAAGCCTCGCTACTTCCTTGGGATAGAGTTTGCGTATGCACATGGTAAAATGGCACTGTCACAAAGGAAATATGTTCTAGATCTTCTGCAGGAGACAGGTCTTCTGGGGTGCAAATCAGAGAGCACACCTATTGAGTAGATACCTTCATTCTTGGACAGCAACTATGAGTTGTTGAAGGATCGTGGTCAGTACAGGAGGTTGATTGGGAAACTCATTTACTTGACTGTGATTAGACCTAATATTTCATATACAGTTAGCCTTTTGAACCTGTTTATGTATGAACCTAGGAAAGTACACTAGCTAGGAGCTCTGCAGGTTTTATCTTATGTGAAGGGTGCTCAGGGAAAGGCTTGGTATACAGAAAAAATGGACATTCCAAAATTGTAGTCTACTCAGATTCAGGATATGCAGGAGACAGAGGGGACAGGAAATCCACACGTGACTTCTGTACCAATGTAAGAGGCAACCTGGTTACTTGACATAGCAAGAAGTAAAATGTGGTGTCCAAGTCTAGTGTAGAGGTTGAGTACTGGCGTAAACAATTTGTGAGATGATGTCGGTGGAGTCATTGTTGGAGCAACTTGGGTTTAATGTCGAGGTTCCTATGTCTATGTGTTGTGACAATCAGGTTGCGATATTTATTACAAACAATGCCACCTTTCATGAGTGTATAAAGTATGTAGAGGTTGACTGTCATTTTGTGAGGGATATGGTTTTTTTTAAGGGGTTATATCTAGTCCTTATACTTAGTTCTTTGAGCAGTTAGCAGACATATTCACAAAAGGTCTTAGTGTAGGGATGTTTGAGTCTTTATGTAACAAGCTAAGCATGATTGATTTGTATGCTACAGCTTGAGAAGGAGTGTTAGAGTATATGGAAATTATTCATTTAGTGTTAAACAGGTTATTGGATAGCCATTTAACTAGTGGTGTCTAATATCCCTATATATGTAACCCTATTACTCAATAACACAAATCAATCTTTCTTCTCTATCTCTTTTCACATTTGTGCTTTGCATAAATTTACTCTTTGACCACTAATTTTTTTTTAAAGTGTTCTATTTACCAACTGTGCAGATGGTCATGACGTTAAAGACTTATTAGATATTTGTAATGATGCCTTATAGATGATATATTTTGGCATGACTATTGTTAAATCTCATGACTATTGTAATGACTATTATCTTTAGTTATATCATAGTTTTCGAGTGGCAAATTCATGGTTATTAAAATCCTGATCAGGATCTTAAAATCTTACGATCGACAATCCAGATATGATGAAAGAATCCAACAGTAGAATCCCACATGGATCATGGTACTGATTTCTCTTAGAATCTCAAATCTAGATCCTGATCCTTGGGGTTTTGTTGATCCTGCATGACTCAAATTCCTATTATAGCAATCGCTTTTCATTAGTGAATTTTGAAAATTTGTAACTGTTTGCTTCTAGAACAACATCTACTTTTCCAACAAGCTACACAAAACAAGGCAATAAAACTTGCAGTCTAGTGATCACAATTTTCTTCTTCTTCATCTTCTTACTACACTGCTACACTAATAAAATTAGGAATGACCTACACTCTGTTCGAACTTTGAAAAATGTTAATATTATTGGATTTTGAGTTTAGTATTATTATTTGAGTGCTTTCAACATTTTATGTGATTGCAAAGTACTTTTATAGTCTGAAAGAATATAAATTATGCATGTATTTCATTAAGCATTAGAATCTTATGATCCTCGATCTGATCCTAACAAGGGTACCATTGATTTAAGTGGGATCCCAACCTTAACAACCTTGAGCAAATTATTGGGCTATTGTTAAATCTCATGAGATGTGATAATTTATAGTTTGTCGTCTAGAGTTTTAGTTATATGTCATGACTGTTTTTAAATCTCATGAGATGTCACATCTGGATGCAGATTGTTGTTCATTTATGGGCAACTGGTGAAGAATCTTTATTTTTATCATCCTTCCTCCTTATGAAGGACATGGCTTTGCAATTGAGCTCTGACTGTCTTGAGGTATGCCTGACAAGGACTTATAAAGCTTTTATTGCACGTTGCAAGTTTGTTGAGCTGGAAAACTTGAAGCATCTAGACTATCTTGGAGATTCTATTGTGGAACTTTATTCATTGGATGTGTACAGATCGTATCAGAAAGTTCTGGATTCATTACAGCAATTAGCTGGTATCTTGCAGCATGCTCTGAAAACAAGGAAAAAGGTAAATAAGTTGGACTCGTGGAAACATTAATATTTTCCTTTATGCTTAGTCAGAAATATAACTTTCAGGGTTTTGCACTTACCATTCATTCAAAAATGGAAAGTGTGGTGGTTTACAATTGAAAATATTAAACCACTAGAACTCTCGTAAACTTCTTCAATTCTTCTGTGGAAATTTTGCTGGTTGAATTGGAAGTTTTTGTGTCACCTGTTTCTCAAATTGGGTTTACTTTGTGGAGTGCACATGTAAGTGACCAGTTCCCATCATAATCAAGGTTTCTTCTATAAATCAAGGTCATCTTCTATAACACAAGATTCCATTCTATGATCTATTTTCATGATCTTGTATAGTCTAGTATCTCTAAACATTGAAGAATAGTTGCTAATTGGTTTATAACTGACCAGATTGTGTCCAGGCACTTGGTACCTAGGCATTATTTAAATAGAGGTTATGCCTAGATGTCGACTTGTTTCTAATTTGGATGTCTAGGTGTCACCTTGTTGTCGATCAATATTTACATTAACCCTAAGAAGGAAACATGTCCTACTCAGGAAATTTAAGATTCTTGGGTATCACACCAACTTGCTTTATGAGAAATATAGGATTCTTGGATATCATACCATCTTACCTCATTTCTTGGCAAGACGCCTTGGACCCCTACATCATGTTGTGTCACATTATGTGAAAAGTAGAATAACTAATGTAATGAGTGAAGAAGTAGGAATGAGAAAGAACGACTCATCATGACAGAGCAAAGGAGCCACGAGACTCAGAAAAAAGAACAGGGGTGCATGGGACTCAAATCCATGGCATGTGGAATGCACGTGGAAGGTGAACAAAACATGCTTGTTGCTTTCAATGTCTGAAACATGGACATTAGGCAAGGGACTCTGGTTGCAAGCATGCAAAGGGAGTTTTGGGAGTGATCAATGGAATGAGATCTTGGTGAAGGAGGCAAAAGGTGTCTGAGGAGAGATCTTGGGGGAGGGCAATGCGTGGGACAAATTGGACTAAACTTGACGTAAAATTGGTTGTTCAATGTGAGGCAGCAGTATTGAGGCGGGGGGTTACACTAAATGTGGATGACTACTTGAGAGCGAGATTGTCGGAGAAGCTTAGTGGTGTCAAACTCAGGTAGAAGATGCAGTGGTGTATTGTAGGAAATTCTAATCAAAAGGGAGGTGATAGTCAGAAATATCAGAGGAAGCATCACCAAAGTTCTAAATATCGGATTCGTGTCAAACTTCGGCAAGTTGAAAAATAGACACATGTCGGTGAAATCTCGATATGTTGATATCATGTTAATGGAAACACAGTAAAAAAAATCCACATATGTTCAGAAAACTTTTATGTCAGTATCGTATTGAAGTTGTGTCGGTAAATTAAAAATAAGACACATGTCGGTGAAATTTCGACGACATGTGTCAATATTTGATTCTATGAGTACCACTCAAGCTATGGAGGGATTCAATGACTGAATTTATATGGAAGATTGGGTTAACATACCTCCATGCAAAGGGAGCCATAGGAGTAAGGAGTAATATACAGAATTGTCACATTTTATCTAAGTTGAGAGGGCTTTCACCCTTGCATACATTGAGTGGGAGGAGAAGCATCCTAAAATTAAAAATCTTCTTCTTCCACAACCACTTTTGTCCTCTCAAATTGTGCAAAAGGTGAAAGTAGGAATATATTTTAGTTTCAAGAGCTCGTGGGTGCATTAATAGAACTTTCTATAGTTGGTAGAGTGGTGGAAGGAAGGGAAAGGCAACAACAATAGGGGTCACATGATAAGACACCTCTGTAGTAGACTCAAACATCTTATGTGAACTTAAGACATGGAAGCAGGACTTCTGCAAGAAGAAGAAGGAAACTAAGCTTTAGGCATTTGTTGAGGTAACTGTGATTGATGAAGTAGAGTGAAAAGGGATCACAAGTGGTAATAGGAAGAGATGAGACGGCTTCATAGGGATGTCATAGTCATTATCAGGAAAGAGGAAACATGGAAACTAGAACAATGTTCAAAGGTTGGTGTCAATAACACTTGATTTTTCCACAAAGTGTCAAGCCAAAGAAGGTTCAACTTGATAAAAACGATATCAATAGGGTCTTCTACTATATTTTCAAAGATTTGTTTACAGATGAAAGAGAATGGGCACCTAGATGGGAACCTTGGGACCTAAGGAAGATCAGTGATGAACACAGTGATTTGCTAATTAGTAAGTTCAATAAAGAGGAAATACAGTGAAAGCAGTGGAGGAGAGGGCACATGGCTGTCACATTTGCTCTATCATATTCTTCCCAAACTATTGGAATTTTTGGGGGACACAATATGTTGCATGATTGAGGATAAATGGGAAAGAAAGGACTGGAAGCTATTAATGTTAAGGACTTCCAACCTTCATATTAATCTTTAGAAAAGCTTGTATACTATTGTGGCCAATATCTTAGCTAGGAGAGTGAAAAGGGTTATTGGGTCCAATGGTGGATGAGGGCCTTCACATTTTTGGAAGAAATGAAATCTCTTGTTTAACTGCTAATAAAGATAATAATGGTGGTTTGAGTTCTATTTCTTGTTTGATCATTGGATTGGATATAATCCACTTGTTACTAACTATGGTCCCTTGTTATTCTCACCTTCAATTAACCAAATTGAGGATTTGTGATATAGTTATTGCAATTAGCTATTGCAATACCTGGACCCTCACGTTCAAATGAAAATTTGAAGATGATGTAAAGCAGGCTGTGAGGTTGATGTAGCCACTAGAAGAGAAGCAAATCAACAAAAATTTCTGCTAGTAATGGGGCAGAGATCTTAATTTACAGTGAATCTCCAATCTCCATCACTGAGGATGATAGCATGGTGTGGCCTTGACAAACATTTTTAAAGAAAAAGTTCTACATCCATTGGGATACAAATGAGCAACTGTAACCCTGGTATTTAACATTGACACATGTTGGCAAAATATCGTCGACACGTGTTGGCTGACACGATTTATTAGTGTAAATTGAGAAGTATTTGACTTGAATGTCGACTTGCTTTGTTTCGAGTCAGAGTGTTGGTATCGTTCGACATACCCTTTAAAGGGTTGACACACACCAGACATGTTTATTCTTCCTTTCCTTTCCTTTCTTGAGTTCTTGTGCATGCATCTCTTTTGATATTACACAGATCTAATCTAATAATATATAGATCTAACCTAATAATATTATAAAATCTATAAAATTAGTAAAATTAGTACACTAATATAACCAACGAGATCCTTGTGGACTTTGTGAAGTGACAACATCTGGAATGATTTTCAATCAGACTCCAACACGTAAGTATTCTTTTAACTCTACTTTATTTCCATATTAAATGTTATGAGAATTATTCATTTTAAACATATATCAAGTATGTTTAAATATGATTCATATATTTATTAAGTATTTTTAAGTACTATTTATACTTCAGGATATTTGTATTACGTTCATGTAACATATTTTAACGTGATATATGTTTAAAAAAGTAGATCTAAGTAGCATTAGATGTAGATTATTACTTATTTTAGCTTAACTTAGAGTTTGAATCAAAATTCGGATTTACCACATTTCCACCAACATTTCTACCTATATTCGTCATATTTTCTATGTTTGTTGGATCAAAGGTTGACACGAAATCGACATTTAAAATTATGCCTCCAATTGGAGTAATAGTAACGTACCGAATGAGCCATACTTTGTTCGATTTGGCATGCATTTTTGTGAAGCAGAAGCACTAGGAAAATTAAAGTCATTCTATTGGCTCCATTTTATATAGAAATGCTACCAAATGCTACAGAAGCAAATGGGTCTCTAGTTGTGACTGTGCAGTTTATGTGGCATGTTTGAGGAAGACACCATCCTGAAGGTTCTCTTTGTAAAAGAGCCTGATTTTGGCAATCTCAGACTCCAGTAGTGGCTGCTTAGCTCTAATGGTAGCAGAACCATAAGAACTGGACTACTTATGCGCACGATGCCATGTGGCACTATGAAGCAAAAGGGATGAATACATTTTCAAAGGTGACAGTTTATACATGGAGGGTGCTGTGGGAGAGCTAGAGCCTAGGGATCTTTGTGCTTTTAGGATAGCTTCTGGTGACTCTACTTTTTCTTTCTTTCTTTTTCTTCCTCCACTCTACTTTCCTTTTGCCCTGGCATTTTATTGCAGTAGGCATCTTGCCTATTGAATGAAGACTCACTTTTTGAGCTTGTCTATGGACGTCTGCTTTTATTTTATCAATAAAATTAGGCTGGCGTCCAAACTTTCTTGCTCTAAAATGGAGTATCTAATTGATCTGCTAAAAGGTACTTCAGTAGGATTTATTCTTTGTTCTTTTTCATGATCAGATCTAACCCCTAATGTTGCCTAAACGAAAGAACAAATCCAACCTCTATTGGCATGAACCTCTTTAGAAGGATCTTGATAAAAGCTTTTCACCTAATGGTTTTGTTGAAATATGGACATCCAACTCAACCAATTGACAATGAGTGGAGTCTATTTATATATAATCATAAGTCTTAGTCATCACTTTTTCAATGTGGGACTATTCCAACATTTTCTTTCATTTGTGGCTTATTTTAGGTCGAACAAGTGTCTCTTTTAAACATGGGTGGATGTGTGTGGTCTTGGATCTGTTTGGGTCTCTTTTGAATCTGATATCATGTTGAAATATGAACATCCAACTCAAGACCAATTGACAATGAGTGGAAGGATCCATCTGTATATAATCACAAGTCTTAATCTTCACTTTTTCAATGTAGGACTATTCCAACAGGTTCTTCATCTTCTCTTAGATTATTTATTCAATAGATCTTGATTTGAAATCTTTGCAAATTAATATATGTTTTACCGTATGGACCTGTAGACTGAGGGTTTGGGGTACATACTTGAGCCTTTATTTGCACCTAATCCTATTTAGGACTCATCTAAAGAGCTACATATGTGTGTGCGTGAAGACATGCTCTTTTCTCTTTTTCTCAAACCTGAACGTGTACATTTTATTCAGTTGTATTTTTTATACTTGCACTGTTGTGCTGTTAGTTCTTATTTCACTCGAATGTTTTGCTTTCAACACTAGCAATTTGCACTTATAGAGCAATTCATTTTTGTAATTGGATTCCTAGCTGAATATGTTCTTGTTGTATATGCTTGCAGGAAGAATTCAAAAGGATTTACAATTGGCAGTTTACAAAGTGCATTGACATCTGGGTTAAATTTATATCCTTAAATATTAGAGATTACGACCTCCAACCGCTGCTTTACATGGTCATCCAGATGATAAGAGGAGTAGCTCAGTTGTTTCCAGGGCCACGTTATCTACCTCTGAGACTTAAATGTGTGCAAATGCTCAATCAGCTTTCCTCTTCCAGTGGAGTTTTCATTCCTGTTACGTATTTGGTTCTGGATTTTCTTGAATATGGAGAAAAGGGCAGAAGTGATTCAAAACAACAAAAAGCTGTCAGCATTTCTTCTGTTTTAAAGGTTCGGGAGGAAGCCTTTCTGCTTTTGGACTTTCTATCTTTTTCCTACTACTGGCAAGAAATAACTAGCTACAGTGCATGTACTATCTTTCTGTCATAAAAATATGGTGTAAAATAAATATTGCCATGAAAAAATTGTGGAATATCGTTAAAATTTCTTAAGAGGCATTATATTTGAAAATATATGCATTAATCTTCATTCAATCTGATACCATTGATATATTTGAGGAAAGAAAAATAATTTATCCAATTGTAAGGTTGCTATGCAGGTTTTCAAGTGTAGATCTTATAATTCTCGGCAAGCAACACTTATGGTCTGTTTGTTTGGGTTTGGATTACTTGGGTGACTACCAGTTGAATAGTCACCATCCAATAGAAAGTTGACATCTGGAATAAAATATATAAAAAATTCATTAGTGGAGAAGGGAAAAAAGGCTGGGTTGGGTGAGATTATGGGTTTATTTGTGTGTGTCAGACGTGTTTCAATGGATGTTTGATTTTTGTACCAAACAGGCCCTTAGTGGTGTAGATTTGACCAAAACAATGTCAAGTGTCTTGAAGCAAGTGGGAAGTGCTTGATAGGAAAGGGGAGGTCAGCTGAGGAGGATGGACTTGCTTGGTTTGCCAAGTAGGTGAATATCTCATCCATGACATTCGACAGAGATTCCTCGGTGTGGGCTGGCATTCCCAAATCAAAGTCCCTTCCCCACGTTGAGCCGTTGAAAGAAAAAATATATTACCTACGTCATTTTGCAGCTAAACGATTACATTTGTCACTTTCAAGTCTCATCCACTGCTAGAAAGCACAGCTAATACTATTTTTTGGATAGTAATCACTAAAAATTGATCCTATCATATTGCAGCTAAATAGTCAATGGTAATGGTTTTCTTGCTCTGCTGTGTGAAGTAAAGGAAAGCATTTATGTTCACCATTTCAATCATGACCACTGCCATTAAGTCTAAGCAGGATCTATATGTTTGTTCTCTTATGTTGCAAGGCATTTACTTAATATCACTTTCACTGGTAGAAACTAATGTTTTATTGCTGCTACTTCTATTGCTGCTACTTTTAACTCGAGGTCAATTATCCCAATTTCTGTTGAAGATGATGGCGAGCTTTTCACCCTTTTCCCCTTCCATCAAAAGTAATATTTCTGATGATGTTCCCAATGATTGAAATCTCTCAGTTTCAGGCCACATTATCTATTTAACCCCTTTTATCATGCCCCCTGTGCGTGAAGATGCTCTTTCCACAGTTGGCTTGTAAATATGGATTTCTGGTTTAGACATGTTTAAAACAACGTTCAGATTGTATTCAGTCGGATTAGGACCTCAATATAGTTAATGTTTTTTATAAAGATTAAGGGTTCCTGTGAAATTCAATTTGGTGTAAATTTCTTGTCTACTTGTATGTCCTTTTTCCCCATCATTTAAATCTAGTAAATGTCTGATGGGCTTTTCCATGGTTTCTCATCATTCATGCAGGCACCAAAGCCATGGTTGAAATCTCAAGATTTTCAAGAAGAATGTATTCTTTCTTCTATTGAACTTCTTTCCGCTCACTTTTCTCAGTGGAGTTATCACATCTCCTTTCCTGATCTGGCAACAATTCCTCTCATTCTCCTAAAGAGATTTTATGAAAATTTTACCGTTGAAAGTCTCCGTCGTTCAGTGAAGCGTTTAATAGATCAGGTAATATGATGAGCATGATTTCTAGTTGGCAAGTTGTGGTTGGTATTCTTTCGCTATTTGCTTGTGCATACACCATGGAAACTACATCATTTGAACTGCATACATGAAATTTTCTCATCATCAGTCTGGAACTATATATTTCTGGATTTCTATCTTATTAACATTTTCCCCCTTGGAGCTCAGGTTGAGCGAAATAGTGAGTTTGTGCTGAGGAAAAGAGATCAGATTTCTTTTTCTGTCAATGACCAGGCATCGATTGAGTCATTTCTCCAGGTGGAAAAATGTAACAGCAATGCTCCTTTTACCATGTACTACAACAGCATCCATCAAAATGCAGTTTCTAAGAACAGTGGAATAAGATGAGGTAAGGTTTAGCAGATTTAAAGATAAAACAGATCCATCTTGCAAGTTAGTTATACATACACTCATATGAAGTGGTAAGGGTGGTCATCACAAATGTAACTAGGACATCAAATCTCTTGCTGGCAGACTACCGAACAGCATCTCTCTACGTTGCAATAATTGAGCTTCTTCAGACACAAATCCCATGTAGTTTATGTTTCTACCATGTCCTTCAGCAGCGTCCATCAGAAAACTTCTATGGATTCTTAGGTATAAATGGCTTTTTTGGGTTAAACATGATGCAGGGGTTATATTTTTCATTAGATTAACCAGTTATTAATGAGAGGTTCAGAAACAACTGTTCGAGTATTTTGATTGGCTACTTTCAATAGCCTGGAGCAACCGAATACAAGCATTCGGCATTATGTACTGGTGACAAAAGGGCAATAATTGAAATTATGGTGTAACTTTTTTAGAAAGATGATGGGTGTGTTGGTATGTTAGATTATGAAAAAGATGATGCTGCTTGTGAGAAGGTCCTGGCAGTTGTATTCTTGTACGTAGCTCTGTTGAAATTGTGAGTTCTGACAGGCGTCGGCCATCTTTATTCTTTCTTATTGTGTGCTTATCGTCTCTTGTATTTGCTGTAAACTTCCACTTGAAATCATTGATCATTTATTTGAGTAGCATGGACATGTCTGCAGATGTGTTCCGAGGTGCATATGTTATCTGTATTAAGCATATTGACTATTTGATTGCTGCTTAATGAGCTTCATTTAAGTAATGTACATAACTAGGTCGGTCAGATAGGCTACATTTACACCTTGTAACTAGGATCGATCGTCACACCAAAGGTGTTCAATATTAACTAGTTTTGATTTTTATGTGCATGGTACCATAGTTTACACCCCTATGATCGGGCACAAAAGCAAAATCATTTCAAACTATTTTTGACCCATATAAACTTGATTTATATGGAAATTCAACATCACAATCAAACAATAATTTTTTACAGGAGGGCAAATTTGATGTTGATGTCTACATTTATTAGATATTAATAAATGCATAGTAAAATTTTCATTTGAATTAAATAATTATTGATCTTTAATCAAAAGTTCTTAAAATTCAACGAGTTTTGTTAAATTCTAATTGTTAAATTTTAGATTAAAAATTAACAGTGAATGTAATTTAGATTAGGATGTTTAATACATGGTAGATTATCTTATATATTAATTAATTATATAATGAGTTTTTATTTTAAAAAATTTAAAAATATAAAAAATGTATGTCAAAAAGGAAAATTCTTTGTAGTCACCTACATGCTACAGTGACTATTTTCTGTTTTTCAAAGGTAATTTCATGAAAGGAAACATACATACTAACGCGAAATAGAGAAACAAAAAGGCTAGTAACCTCTTCTGCTTAGCCAAATTATTTCTCAATTTGTCTCCTATTATTGTTATCCTATCAAAAGCAAGAACTCATATAAATAACCATATCTTCTCTAGTTTACATTTAAGTAGAGTAATTATGAACCAATGTCAACCTCACCATTCTTAGTCACTAAATCACTAAATATTCACACTAGTATCTACAAGTAGACAAGCCGTTTCTCCCGTTTACTTATTCACAATTCGCAATTACGGTATCATAAATAACTGTCAAAAAACCTCCTCTAACATTATCAGATCTAGCCATACATTTGTGTAATCAAATGAATCTAAAATAATTTCCATTCACTAAACATTCCCATGTAAACAAGCACTTCAATAACATACAAATCAGTCCTACAACTTCAATTGTAGTACACTAGCCACGAACGTAAGTATTGTCAAGTTGCATAACCATTTTAGATGTATAACAACCACCAACAATCATATATTGTTGTTTCCCCAACATGTAGTAAAATATTAGGAAATACTTACTCTAGAAATTCAGAACTTAACCACTAAGTTAATTTCTTCCTTCAACCCATACGTTCAAGAGACAGTCGCATGTTATAGAGGTTGAGAGAATCGTTTTCTTTCTTTTTCCTTTTTTTGTTAACGGTTGAGATAGTATGAGGTGAATGTCCTAGGATTCGAACCTGAGACCTGTGGCGAGTTTAAAGTTCTCCCAACCACTGTGACAATGGTTTTCTTTCTTATTTTCAAGTGACATAAAAATCATCCTTCTTACATTAGACAAAACCTATGATTTTTTGTTTGTAAACGATAATTAATATATATTACACTCAAATATTTGGTTATGAGAAACCACTACCAAGTGGTATAATATATATGATATTCGTAGAAGTCGAACTTCTAACCTCTCGTACAACCACAAAGAGACTTCACCACTAAACCAAGTAATTGCAGTCAAAACCTATGATTTTCCATCACACAAGGAGTAAACTGCCTACAACAGTAAGTCCCCACATCTTAAGAAAAGAACACCATATGTGTGAACCCACAAGGGTGTATCTACATGCACAATACGCTGTAAATTTAAAATTATGTGTCAAAAGATAATTTGCCCAAAGCATCACGAATTTGACTCACATATCTCCTCCCTGATTAGCTTCAAATTCACACAACAAGCTCTTCCAAAAATTTAAACCAAAACTTCCTGCACATGATAAAGAGCCACTTACCTCCAGTCTTTTCCTTTCCTCTTGATTTCTTCTTGATAAAATTAGATTTGAAAAGGACACGAATTTTATATATTAAAATTAGATTTTAAGATTTGTTCTTGTCATATTCATTACAAATAAAATATAAATACAAAGGCATACCTAAATCTTTGAAGAAATTCTTGCTTCTCTATTCAGATTTGGTTTTTAAACTACCAAGTTCTTCTTGTTCTTACTCTTTGTTAAGATGGAGGTGAAATAGAAGAAAGTCAAAGCTTAATGTTTGAGGACCATGATTCTAACATATATAAAGTTATAATTTTACTTATTTTCAATTTGACCCATCAACAAATGGAAATATGTCCTAATGGTCTCTACACATATTAACCTACATCATTTAAGATGTTAATTGACTCAATCCAAAAAACAAATAGATCACTATAATGAACTTAATTAGAAAATAGTTTACAATACTTTAATTGATTTTATATTAACTCATATTTTGCTAGATTTAATATAATAATTTTCTACTTGAGCCACACATAAAATTAACAATTAAAGCATTAAAACTTTATGAGTTCTAATGACTATTTTAATAAAGACATCTTACAATCTGGTCCACAATTGTAATAACATAGGTTCAAAGAAGTTTTTATTATTTTAAGCGTAATTCAACCCAAGAAGATCACTAATGTTAATACAACCAATGCTATGAATCAAGTGTGGATGTATAATATGTAATTTAGGTGAAGTGATCTAAATACGTCCATATCCAATTGATCCAAATTTTAATGAGATAAACATAAATATCCAGAATGTAAATAACCCAAAACTTCACTTTTGTAGAAAACAACGTCTATAACAAAAAAGTATCCAAATATAAACTTCTACTAAACGGATACATCATCAAATGGTATAACAGCCATATAAACAACGTATTCATGAAAGACTATGGATGACACTCCTTTAGTAAGTGGATCCACAATTATAGAGTTTGTCCCAATATGCTTTATAGACAATTGACCATTCTAATTTTTTCTTTCACAACTAGGAACTTAATGTCTATATACTTAGACTTTGATGAGCTTTTGTTGTTATTAGAGTATAGCATCGTAGATTTATTATCACAACATAACGTGAACGGTTTTTCAATTCCATTTATAATCTGTAGACCTATGATAAAATTCCTTAGCCATATTTCCTGATTGGATGTCTCATAGCATGCCATGTACTCAGTTGCTATAGTCGAAGGGATTATAAGTGTATTTGATACTTTTCCATGATACAACTTTTCCTGCTAACAAGTATACATAGTTTGAAGCGGATCTTCGAGTATCTTGACATCTAACAAAATTAAAGTCAAAAGACCCAATGATCTCCAGTTGATCCGATTTTTTAGAAACAATTGTGGAGTTTTTAGTTCTTTGCAACTACCACATGATCCGGTTAACTGTTTTCCAGTGATCCGTACCTGGATTGCTTAAGTATCTGTTTTAGAAGTCAACAATGTACGCAAGATTTGGAGGCGTACAAACCTGAACATACATAAGACTCCCAACTGCCAAAATATATAGAATTTTCTGCATTTCCTTGTGTTCAAAATCGTGTTTAGGATACTGTTTGAGACTAAACTTGTCTCCCTTAGCCACAGGAATATTTCCTGACTTGCACTCACTTATGTTATACTTTTTATTGATTTTTTTCAATATAGTTCTTTTGAGATTGTAACATCGGGACCTGATTATCCATTTTTGATATAAACTATGTAATTATTTGCTATATTGTATTTAATGGTTTATTAATGGATAATCTATTGTTCCTTGGCTGTGTGTGGTTGTGGTTGGCTTTCTGTGCATCTGCCTGTGTTTTGGGACCCTTGGGGAGTCCAGTTTGGAGATGCACAGTTGCCTCAGTTTGCGTGCCCGTTCTTCTCTCATTTCTTTCTTTTCCTTTCCTTCTCTCACTCACGAGCTCATCCCATCCGTCTCCTTCTCCATCACCCTTCACTAGCCCGTGCCACCACCACCCAACGACCCGTGCTTCATCGTCACCTCCGACAAGATGGGTGGCTGGCGGGATGCGGGAGGAGGTAGGGATAAGAAGGGCGGAGGCAAGCGGCTTGAGATGAGGTGTGATGCGAGAGGAAAGGGGGAGAGAAAGGGTGACGTGCGCGCGACCGTGGAGGGAGGTGGCCGCTGTCCGTGTGTTCCGCCGGCAGGAGAGCTTCGCCGGGGCGCGTGGAGGTTCGCTGGAGGTAGGGAAGGTCACCGGGGTGCCATCGAAGGTACGCGACCTCCTCCTCCTTTCGTTTTTGTCTGTGGGTTAAAAGTAGGTTTTTATGCATGAAATAGTGAAAATGCAGGAAAAATCGTAGGAAATTGATATGTGATTGAGAATGTGTTAATTAGCATGTTTATGATATTATCATGCTGAATTGTGGGCTTTTTGTGGATTAATGAGAAGCATGCTACAATGTTTGTTTTTTGAGCTCTATATCTTGATGATTTTCGTTAGAGCAACATGCTTAATGGATTTGTGATTGGTTTGAGGGGTTTTGAAGTAGACATGAGAGTCTACACCCTTCGTTTTCATGAGATTTTATGGATTTTGTTTAAGGGGTCCGATCCTTGCTCTCACTTGGGGAAGAAAAGGAGGATAGTGGGTGGGGCGTTTTCTGCAACAACAGAAAACGGTATGCCGTTTTGGTTCGGCATACCGTTTTGCTCCCAGCGGTTGAATCCGCGTCTTGGCCTTGGACGACCGGTGGTTTTCGGTCGACCGTTTTCTCCCCTGTCTGATAAATCTGACAGAGATTCGGCATACCGAAGAAATTCGGTATACCGAATCAGGAGATTTCGGTATACCGAATT
>JAMKQA010247273.1:0-26322 GCA_024699735.1 Posidonia australis
TAACCCCTTCCCCATGCGTAACCAGAATCCTTACTCTTTCTCTAGCCCGCATTCATTTGTGCATTATATCCATTAGGCACGGAGCACACATGTTTTCTGCATCTTGTTTGCTTCTTGGTTTTCTTGTGTGTTTGGTTTTCCTCGTCTTTCCATTGAAAGACTTGGTGGCGACTCCTTTCCTTATCCTTTCCCATCCTTCCTTGGTGTTTCTGAGTCTAGTCTTCTTCTCTGGATTCACCATCTTCGCTGTGACCGTATCGGGACTCCTCGAGTGTTTCCACGCACCCGGTAGAGGAGAGCCGCGCAAGGTTCCACCGACATGGTCACAATGTGCTTCTGTGATTTCTTTCAATGATTGTACCTTAGACCTTAAATCTCAATGAAGAATCTATGCTTTCTCATTGTGCTCCTTTATTTCTTTTTGTGACTAGCTTCTTGGAGTGACTTTGCCATAGCATTAGGACCGACCAAGCCATCTACCTTTTTAAAGGCGTAGGTTAGATACATTATTGTGACTTGACGGGTCTGGCCTTTGAGTCGGGTATGTAGGAGGTACTTCCGTTGCAAGTTGGCCACTGGAGTCCCTGGTAGAAATGCGCATCTCCTACGCACAACTATCACGTGGCTCCCCAATGTGGGGGCAAATGTTGAAGTTCCCTGGTCTCCGGAGTCCTAGTCTGGAGTGCTTCTAGACTCGATTATCTGCCTCTATCCATTCCTTCTACTGGCTTTCGGTGTGAGGTTACTGACTTGCATCGATCTCTTGGCCTGAAATACCTAGTGAAACATCCATTTGCAAAAATGCAGCTGACATGCCCTTGGCTACGGGTGCTTTGTATGGTGAGTCCTAAGTAGAGGTCACCGATGTGTCCATGGCTGGGATGTAGTTGGTTGGAGGTGGCTGCGAGGGCAGCTGACATGCCCTTGACTACAGATTCTCTATTGAAGTCAACCATGAAGGTAGTTGACATGCCCTTGGTTGAAGGTAAACCATGTGGGCAGCTGGCATGCCCCTGGTACAGATGTTCTGCTAAAGTCAACGATGATGGCAGCTGACACGCCCCTGGCTGGAGGTGCGCCACTATCGTCGACCAAGAGGGCAGCTGACATGCCCCTGGCTAGCGACTAGGCAAAGTCCTGTCCCATGATAGCAGTGATGGGGGAAGTAATGTAGATGCAGATGCATGGATTGTGCTTGCGTAGTGACGTTGGGCCCTCAGCATTAGGAAGGCTTCAGTGCCTACCCAAGTAGAAATGGGGAATCTTGCGGCCTGACGGACTCTATCCAGATCCCTAGCTGGCAGGTGGCACTCTGGGCTACGGGGTGATTACGTTCGGGCAGTGGATACTTGGGTGATGGATAATTGAGTGGTAAGCGTTTAAATGGTGACGAGGCTAGGACTACACATCAAACTCTCCAGGTCCCACACCTACTCTTTTATATTATCGGCTTTTCTTTTACTCCCTCATAGGTGTGTGGGTTCACTTTACTCTTATCGAGGGTAATGGACGCCAAGATGGGAGGCTTTTACTTGAAGGGGGCTAGTCCTTCAATAGCATGGGTGACTTAGGCGTATGCTCTGACTCCTGCCCGGGGTACAGTAGGGGTAGAGTTGGCCCACACATCTCTCTCTAGGGCCAACTTCTGTCTTCGACTTCTGTCTTCTCATTTTTGTTGTGCCCTCTATGCATTATGATTTTTATTGCTCACTCTCGCTCACACCCTAACATTTTATCTCCCTCTTGGAAGTGTGGGTCCTTAGAGAGTCTGAAAGCTTCGTCTTGCTTTATATGGGAGGTGGCTTCCTCACTTGCTAGACTATCCGGATCGAATTCCTTGGGAGGTGAGAACCTTTTCCCAAGGTAGGCTAAGCTTTTTCGATTTCGTCATCAGGCCAGAATGCAGATGGTGTATGCATAAGCATACTTATACAACAAACAAAAAGATGGATGCCAAGTGCGTATGCTGTATGAATGCAGGGATGTATGTTTCAATAACTCGGTGTGAATGTAATGAAACAAATTGAACAAATGTCGAGATGCGGATTACAACTGTGGAATGCAAAATGCAATGTTGCAAGGTGATCGGATGCAGGGGAGAGGACTTTGCCAAGCGCGCCAGGACCCAGTTACTGGTAATATTTCTTCAGGTAGCATGTGTTGACTAGCTCAGACTGCTCAATGTGATCCATGTCCTCTAGGATTACAGCTTTTCCTGAGAAACCTTGCTTGACGATAAAAGGACCTCGTTAGTTAGGTCAGAACTTTTCACGAGCATCGGGTAAATGAATTGCCCTCAGCACCAAATCTCCCTACACTAGGCTTCTGGGTTGGACCTTTTTCTGATAAGACCTGGCCATGCACTTCTGATAGCACTGAGCATGATGCAAGGCCTGCAACCTACGCTCATCTATTAGATTTAGCTGTACACACCGATCTTCAACCCATTCTGCCTCCTCTAGCTCTGCCTCCCTCAAAATTCTAAGTGAAGGAATCTCTACTTTAATGGGGAGAACCGCCTCCATGTCGTAGACCAACAAGTATGGGGTTGCCCTTGTAGAAGTTCGGATAGATGTCTTATAGGCCCATAATGCGTAGGGGAGCTACTCATGCCAATCCTAATGAGTCTCTGCCATCTTGTTCAAGATCTTCATGAGGTTATTGTTGGCGGACTCCATAGCGTTGTTCATCAGCAGGCGATACGGGGAGGATCAGTGATGCTTAATGCGAAGGCTCTGCAAGAAATCCTCCATCTTCCTGGTTATGAAGTTCTTCCCATTGCCAGAGATGAGGGCGTGAGGAACTCCGTACCGGGCTACAATGTTGTTCTGAATAAATTTATCTGTAGCCACGACGGTGACTGCCTTGTAGGAAGTAGCTTCCACCCATTTGGTAAAGTAGTCAATCGCCACTAAGTTGAAGCGGTGCCTATTGGAGGCTGCGGGATGAATGACTCCAATGACGTCAATTCCCCATGTTGAGAAGGGCCAAGGTGCAGACATACTATGCAGTTGATGAGGGGGAGTGTGGATAAAATTCCCATGGATCTGACAGTTGTGACACTTTCGGACAAACTGACAGCAATCCGCTTCCATGGTCGACCAGTAATAGCCTTGCAACATGATCTTCTTGGCCAGGAGGATCCCATTGATGTGCCAGCTGCATACTCCAGTGTGAATCTGCAGCAGTAGGGTATCAGCCTCCTTTCTTTCCACGCATCTCAACAACATCTGGTTGTAAGATCTTCTATACAAATGACCACCCCCAAGCACGTACTTCGATGCATGCCGCTGCATGGTCTTCCTGTCCACATCAGGAGTATCAGGCGAGAGGCTTCTGGTTTGCAAGAAAATCTTGATGTCGTGGTACTAGAGAAGCTCTTTTAGTGGATCAGCTTCTTCAATGCTCATGTAGTACACAAGGTATTCCACTCGAGTCACCGATACATCCACCACGTGGTCGTCTGGTATGGACAGCCACGATGCCAGAGTTGCCAGTGCATCTGCATATGCATTCTTGGCCCTATTCATGGAGGAGAAGGAAATATCCTCAAATTCTGCCATGAGCTTTAGAAGATATGAGTGGTAAGGTACCAACTTCAGATCTTTTTTCTTCCAACTCCCGTTCACTTGGGATATGATCAACAAGGCGTCACTGTAGACCTATAGCTTTCGTACACCATGCTCTAATGCAGCCTGCAGGCCAAGGATGCATGCTGAATATTCTGCCTCATTATTGGTACACTGGAATACCAACTTTTTGGAAAACGGGATGAGCTGTCCTTTTGGCGTTGCCATACACACATATACATATATATCTATATATATATATGTATATATATATATATATGTATATATACATATATATATATATATATACACACACATATACATATATATATATATATATAATCAAAAAATAAAAAAACATAAAACCAAAAAATCAGAAAAAAAATTCAGGTAAATAAAAAAACTAGAAAAATACAAAAATCAAAAATCGAAAAAACAAAAAAAAAAATAAAAAAACCCTCAAAACCAATAAAAATTTGAAAAATCAGAAAACAAAAAAAAAACATTTTGCATATTAACAACTAACTTGCCCAATGACGAGAATTGGAAAGCTTGCTTGCGTCGGATTGGACTACCCTTCCTCAGTGGACACTTCGAAGATGACTAAGTAGCAAGGGAGTCACCATCCATCAGCGTCGGATGAAATGTCAAACTCCTCGAAGATCCTGCAGCTCCAAGAGGGAGATAAAGTGCTAGGGTTAGATTGAGCAAGTAGGCTAGAAAAGAAATATAATCTGCATGGACATAAAAGAAATAGAAGATAGAAGGCGAAGACAGAAGTTACTCCAAGAGCAAGAGACATGCGGTGCAACTTTATCCCTACCAAACCTTGGAGAGGAGTCAGAGTATGCACTTGGAAGTTGCACCATCAAGGGACTAGCCCCCCTCTTGTAGCAAAAGCCTCTAGCCTCAGATCAGGCACCTATTACCTCCAAGTCAGGGGTAGAGCGAAGTCGTACATCTACGATGGAACAAAAGAAATATCAGTGAACTCAAAAGAGCAGGTGTAGGATCTTTAGGAGTTTAACATGGAGCCCAGTTCATTTCACCACCCAACATAGCCAACCCAGAGTGCCACTACTCATCCCACAAGAGCCACCTACAGCTTGTGAGCCTTCGTAAGGCCAACTAAGTTGAATGCATCCTCCTCCTCCAGCAGGCGTACAACTTTCCAACCTAGCTGAGGGCAAACAAAGAAATGGAAAGACATAAAAACAACAAAAGCAAATAATAGATTGTACTTAATCAATGAAGCATACTCTTCTTGCTCAACAATAAAAGTCACTCTAGATCAACCAACTTGCTTGTTTGCAACAATAAAATCCACCCTAATGATCTTAATAATCATTCATCTTGCTTGCTTAAGCCTTTTTACTTGCATATTGCATCACCTTGCAGGTCTTCATTGAGCATCTGTGACTAGGGGCATTTCAGCTGCCTTTCGGTCAAAGCATACCAACAACAAGGGCGCTTGCCAATGCACATGTCGTGCAAAATAGCAGGATCAACAACATTGCAGCAATCACCTCAACCAACATCAGCTTCATCTTTCGGTGGTCCAGAGTGCCCTCCAGTCGCAACCTTGTAACACCCGTAAAATTCATTTTTGTAATTATTTACATTTTATGAATTTTATTCTTGGACAGGTGTTGCTGTTTTGAGGCCCGTTGTGTGGTTTTGTGCTTTTGGGCTTGTGCCTCATGGGCCGGCTTCTATTTGCGTGGTTTGGCACTGTGCATTGTGGCACTGTGCGTGTGGGGTCCCCGTGGAGCCCACATTTGTGGGCTGTTGGTTGTGGCTGGTGGTTGGTTGCTCGTGCGGTGTGTCGGTGGCTGAGACGCGCAAGTGAACACGTTCCCAACTACTGCGGGCGCAGGCTTTATAAGTCGCATCGCACTTCTCCTCGCCGCTCATTGTCGTCTTCTTATTCTTCTTCTTTCTTCTTCTTTCCTTCTCCTCCCCAGCGTGCACACCTATTTCCCCACCCTTCCTTTCCTTCCTCCCCACTCCTCCTTCCTTTTTCCCCTCTTCTTCTCCTTCCACCCATATCCCCCCTGTTCCTTCTTCTCGCGCGTCGTCAGACAAAGAGAGAGGGAGGGAGTGAAGCGGAGGGCTGCAGTGGCTGCGGTGGTGCATGGAGCTTGGGTGGAGCGTCCTCGAGGCTGTGGAGTGCTCCCGTGGCTGTGGTTGCGTCGGAGCTCGCCGGAGTCGGCCAGAGATCGTCGGAGGCGTTTTCAGGTACGCATCTCCACCTCATGTAATAGAGAGCATGAAATTGGTAGAAAATGCTAGGATTGCATGGAATCTAGGTAAATTTACTTTCCTAGAATTTATTGTGATTTTATGAGAATTTATGGAGCATTTATGGGCATTTATGCCGGTGGTTGCGTTTTGGGTCGTTTTGACCATTTTGGCTTTCCGATTTTATATCTTGATGCATGGTGAATGGATTTTAGTTTTGTTTGTCAGGTTTTGGAGTAAACTCGAGGATCTACACCATATGTTTTATGCAAGGTTTTTGGTGCTTGTTTAGGGGGGTCCGATCGGAGGTCCCAGTTGGGGCGATTTCGGACAATAGGGTTTGGGCCGTTTTCTGGTCTCACAGAATTCGACATACCGAATTGAAAACGACATACCGAATCAGTGAATTTTGGTATACTGATTTCGTCCGGTGTACCGTTTTTCTATCTGTTTGGTCTTCTAGTCAATTCGGCTTGCCGAATCACCCCGGTCGACCGAATCAGTAGATTTCGGCATATCGAATCAGGACCCAAATGTGCTTATAAAATATGTTTTCCGAGGGCTTTCTGGATTGCCGTGTTTTGTCCCATTGAGATGAGATTGTGGGTCATCAGTGGTGGTCTCTTGGGACACCTGATGCACCATTTTGCCGAGGTTTTGAAAGAATTTCAAAGATATGAAAATAGTTTGGAAAATGGTTTTCAAGGAAATAGTTGGCCTATTTTGGAAAATGTTTTCCTGGTTTTCTGTGTGCGGGCCGAGATAGTGTTGGACCGTGTCGTCGGGACCAGGGAATGTGACGACATTCTCGGGTGGTCGGGCGCGACTCCTTGGTTGTGGTCGGGGGCTGAGATACCTGAGGCTGAGGGGCGTCGGGTCCTGGAGGTATGAGACTCCTTGACTGTCGTCTCGAGGCTAGGGTTGTGGTCCGCTGGTTGAGGTGTCTTGTGGCATGACAGGGAGGTATGATACTCCTGCAGTTGCTGTGAGCACTGAGGCTTGGGTGTTGTCGGGTGTGGAGGTGTGACACTCCCTCCTGAGTACCGTGTGTGGAGGATGCCGTGAGGAGGTGTACCCTGTGGTGGCCAGTGCGGGTGGGACACATGCTCCGTAGCTGGTAGCGTCTTGAGAGACAGGACAGCCTTCCCAGGGAAGGGTTGGCTTTGTGAGGGTTCTCCAGGTGGGAGAATCACGGGACGACGTAGCTCCTGCACAGGGTGGCACGTCGTGGCAGCGCAGACGCCGTTGGTGGCTCTTCGGTGGACTGCTTGTGGCCAGAGTTTGGTTGCCTGGCGCCGGGCTTCCTGACTCACTGTGTGTGGTTTTGGCCATTGAGGGCCTTTTCTTGTGGCTTTGGGCTAGTAGAGCCCTAGTTTGTGGTTTTGGCCGGTGTAGGCCTAATTTATGGGGTTTTGAGAAAAAAGTTTGTCAAATGAATTTAAAAGGAAAATAATTATAGTTTTGTTTTCCACGGTTTTCGTGGGGTGCGTACTGGGTGACTTTGGTCACTCATGCGTTTTCCTTGTGGTTTTGCTTTGCAGGTGCAGACATGCGATTGGTTTAGCGTAGTGCATATAGATCGGAGTTCCCTAGCCGCACACACAGGTTCTTGGTAGCTAGATATTTACTGTTTAGCTTTAATTTTCCCGTAATTTGATTTGTTTAAATTATTGTGGAAATTTTGGGACATGACAAGCCTGCCCCCTTCTTCCATTTTTTCCTTTTCATCTCCTCCTACTCTCATTTGGTCCTATCTGCCCACTACACGAGTGGTCTATGACGATCTGCATGTGTGCACCTTGCCTTTCCTCAATGAAACATCACATGCCCACTCTGAGACCATTGCACACCTTCCAGTGGTATTTGGAATCTCTTGTGGTTGCTTGATTTGATACCAAGGGCATCTATTTTGCCCTAGTATCTCTCGAGCTGCCCTCCACTTCTGTCTTGTGCTATCTCCCCTTGATACCAGAGGCATCTTGACTTCCTTTTGGTATCATTTTGTCCTTCTTTGGGCTAGAAACCCTAACTGCCATGGGTATCGTCTTTGACCTTTGTCATACCTTCTGGTGTGGTATTCCCATTTCCCTTTCTCCATCCCTGGTGCCAGGTTTGTCAACTTGTCACCACTTCCTCGTGATCAATAGGCTCGCTAGCCTGCAATCTTTCATTCGATACCAAGGGCATCTTGGTTGCGTTTTGGTATCGTTCTGCCCTTCTTTGGGCTAGCAACCCTATCTGCCATAGGAATTCTCTTTGACCTTTGTCATATCTTCGGGTATGGTATTCTGGTTTCCCTTTCTCCATCCCTAGTGCTAGGTCTGTCAACTTGTCACCACTTCCTCATGATCAGTAGGCTCATTAGCCTGCTATCTCTCCTTCGATACTAGGGGCATTTCGACTGCCTTTTGGTATCATTCTGCCCTTCTTTGGGCTGGCAATCCTAACTACCATGGGAATCGTCTCCAACCTTTGTCATACCTTCAGGTATGGTATTCCTGTTTCCCTTTCTCCATCCCTAGTGCTAGGTTTGTCAACTTGTCACCACTTCCATATGATCGGTAGGTTCGCTGGTTTACTATCTCTCCTTCGATACTAGGTGCTAGGTCTGTCAGGCTCGCTAGCCTGCAATCTTTCCTTTGATACCAAGGGCATCTTGGTTGCGTTTTGGTATCGTTCTACCCTTCTTTGGGCTAGCAACCCTATTTGCCATAGGAATTGTCTTTGACCTTTGTCATATCTTCGGGTAAGGTATTCTCGTTTCCCTTTCTCCATCCCTAGTGCTAGGTCTGTCAACTTGTCACCACTTCCTCATGATCAGTAGGCTCATTAGCCTACTATCTCTCCTTCGATACTAGGGGCATTTCGACTGCCTTTTGGTATCGTTCTGCCCTTCTTTGGGCTGGCAACCCTAACTACCATGGGAATCGTCTCTAACCTTTGTCATACCTTCAGGTATGGTATTCCCATTTCCCTTTCTCCATCCCTAGTGCTAGGTCTGCCAACTTGTCACCACTTCCATATGATCGGTAGGCTCGCATGTTTACTATCTCTCCTTCAATACCAGAGGCATCTTGACTGCCTTTTGGTATCGTTCCACCCTTTTTTGAACTGGCAACCCTAACTACTATAGGAATCTCTGACCTTTGTCATACCTTCAGGTATGGTATTCCTGTTTCCCTTTCTCCATTCTTGGTGCTATGTTTGTCAACTTGTCACCACTTGCTCGTGATCGGAAGGCACACTAGCCTGCTATCTCTCCTTCGATACTAGGGGCATGTTAGCTACGTTTTGGTATTGTTTCACCCTTCTTTGGGCTGGCAACCCTAACTGCCACCAGAATCATCTTCGGATCTCTGTCACACTCTTAGGTGTGATGTTCCCATTACTTTCCACCATTGCTGCCTTGATACTAGGGGCATCTTGGTTGCCTTTCGGTATCGTCTCACTCCCTCACATCATCAGGCTGATAACCCTAACTATTTGGTGATGAGTCCGTCAACTTATCATGCCCCTAGCGTAGATTCAGCATTTCTTTTCATCTCATGTCATTGTATAACATGTCATCGCATTTCGTTACATCCATCACACATCATCGCCTGTCCTCACATGAGCATGACGCTTGATCGCATTCGACCGCATCCCATGGAATATCATTGCATGTTATCATGTAGACATCGCATCCTATGGCATCACATCACACCACATTACATAAGCATCACATCAACATTGTTGGAACATCTCCATTTAACATCATAACATCATGCCCCTTTCTGCAGCCAACACCGCCCCACACAAGGTGCTTAGCATGTCTTGCATAACATTGAGTGCTAGTGATTTTTCCTCGACACTACCTCCTTGATCTTGTATGCTTCGCATTGCGTGCCCAATCCTGCATGCATGACCACGCATACCACTGCATTTACATTATCACTTGCATCGGCATCATGTGCTTAGCATGCCTCCCAAGCATTGGGCGCCAGTGATTTGTTCTCAGCACTACCTACTTGGTCTGGTATGCTTCGCGTTGCATGCGCAATCCTGCATGCATACCATCGCATTTACATTATCACTTGCATCGGCATCGTGTGCTTAGCCTGCCTCTACAGCATTGGGTGCTAGTGATTCGTCATCAGCATTGCCTGCTTGATTGGATATGTTTTGCATTGCGTGCCTCACATTGCATGCATCACCCCTGGCAACCCTTGTACTCATCTTTGCAATCGAGTTGCCTAATTGGTTTCCCTTTTTTTTTCGGCCCGATGAGTTTGATAACTCATCAGCTCCTCCCTTTCTGTCCACTCCTAACCACTTGTTCGAACATGAATGGCGACTAGGTTCTATCTTGTCAACTCCTAGCAACTTGTTCGAACACGAATGGTGACTAGGTTCTATTTTGTTGGCCCAACGAGTCCGATAACTTGTTAGCTCCCTCCTTTCTGTCCGCTCCTAGCCACTTGTTTGAACACGAATGACAACTAGATTCTATCTTGTCAGCTCCTAGCCACCTGTTTGAACACGAACGGTGACTAGGTTCTATCTTGTCGGGTCCTAGGCACCTGTTTGAATACGAACGGCTACTAGGTTCTATCTTGTCAGCTCCTAGCTACTTGTTCGAACACGAACGTCGACTAAGTTCTATCTTGTCAGCATCTACCCACCTATTCGAACGAGAATAATGACTAGGTTCTATTTTGTCGACCCAATGAGTCTGATAACTTGTCAGTTCCCTCCTTTCTATCTGCTCCTACCCACCTGTTCGAACACGAACGGTGACTAAGTTTTATCTTGTCAGCTCTTAGCCACCTAGTTGAACACGAATGGTGACTAGGTTCTATTTTGTTGGCTTGACGAGTTTGATAACTCATTAGCTCCCTCCTTTCTGTTTGCTCCTAGCTAGCTATTCGAACACGAATGACGACTAGGTTTGATCTTGTCTGTTCCTAACCACTTGTTCGAATATGAATGGTGACTAGGTTCTATTTTGTCGGCCTGACAAGTCCGATATCTTGTCATATCTCCTTCTAGACTCTAGTTCCAGATGGGTGGAATCTAGGTTATCCCCTCTTTGGGCTGGTATCCCAAACTACCTGGATGACTTTCGTCACCAGTCATCTTTCGATCGACAAGCTCGCCAGTCTTTCCATGCCCTTTCTCTCCTCAGATTGATAATCAAAACTATCTTGGGATGAGTTCGTCAACTCATTGCGCTTCGTTTGCTGGTTGGTGGGTCCATCCATCTTATCTCTGGCAAGTCCCATAGTGTATTTTGCCCCTCTCCGGGCTAGTATTCCTAGGGCTTGCCACCCAGTGCTTCATGGCATTTAGTCGCATCTGCATGCATTAGCCACTATACCACCTTACCTAAAGCATCACCATGTTGGCATCATATGTTCAGCATGCCTCCTGCGGCATTAAGTGCTAGTGATTCTTCCTCGGTACTACCTGCTCGACGTAGTATCCTTGACATTGCGTGTCCAACTCTGCACAACCATCATCCACGCTGCACGCACTACATCTACATCGCATTCACACCACATGTTCAATATTTGCATTAGCATATTGCAGAGCTGTGCATATCCCTAGCGGAGTTCAACACACACCAGCATTAGCATTCAGCATTTACCATCTACATTAATGCGCACCATCCGCATGCATTAGCATGCAACACCTCTACTTGCGTTCCAGCGATGTTTCTGCAACAACATGCATCATTCATATCACACTCTCGTTTCCATCATGGTTTAGAATCTACATCTACATTCCGACAATGGGTCAATCCATTTGGTGTATCCGCCAAGTGAGTGACTCGGCACCAACAGCAAACACCACCCTCCTGCAGGCTGCCAAATAGTGTGTCTTTTGTCAACCCTGAGCATTGATTTCGGTTTCCTACGTCCCTCAACCTCACTCAGGGAGGGGTAGACACACCATTTTGGCAACCACTAGCAGCAGATTTCTCTAGAAGAGCACGCTTTGGCGGCAACGAGACACTTCACCACTTCAAAGTCCATTTTCACATCCGAACCCACTTTACACCCCTAAACCAACCCAAAAAACTAGAATTCAACCCAAAGCCAATAATCTACCTTATAACAAGCCCTTAAATGAAGCCCAACACCTAGGATCCAACTTATGTGCTTTGGCCTAGTGGGATGGGTGGCCCAATTGTGTGGCCCAAATGCGTGTAACGATCAAGGCTGCAAGGCATGAGCAGTTGACCTTTCGCTTTCATTGTATCTCGTACGAGCGTCAACACCGCACACATCGCCCTGGCTGCTACCTCGGTGTGCCTAACACCCCTGCAATTGCCTTGCCCTACCACAGCCCTACCACAGCCCTACCACATCCTCGTCGACCTCATCTACCTGCATGCCACCGCCTGCAGCACACCTCCTTTGTTTTCTGTAGAATGACCTCCTCCATAATCACCTCCCCACGTCGAACGACCTCGGGGAGCTTGGCTCTTGGCTCCCACGTCTCACCCACAGATCCACTTAGCCAGAGCCCTATCAACTACTCCCTCCAATTCGTCGGCCATCCATTCACCACCCATTTCCATCTACCACTTCACCACCTCTGGCCACCCAACAATCACTCCACACACCCTCTTGGCCAGGCATCGACTACCTTGCGCTAGAGCATACCCAATCTCTCAGTAGAGCCTCCTCTCTCGCCTGAGTATCCCAGCACCATCCTCTGGCCATCCATGACCGTCCAGCCCTCTCTCATCGCCAACCAGAACACCTACAACCACTCCATCATCTCCCATACATTGAAACGCCACAACTCTACCCACATTACCCACGTGAGCCACCAACATCTCAATAATCCTGCTCTGCCCATCTTAGTTGCCTCTAAGTGACCCCAGCGGGAGACACGTCGTGAGCCGTCGGGAGGGAAGACCCAACCGCACGTCTAGGTAACTCCTCCCCTGTGATGCATGTTTCGTTTCTTCTTCCATGGAATTTGGCTGGCACCTCCATCGTCTTTTATTGTGCTTTCACTTCCATTATGCATCTCCATGTCTGCACCCTCCACTTCCAACACCAGTGATGGGTTCCATGGCTTGAGCAAGGCCAAAAGCCTATGAGCTCGTAGGCAGTCCGTTCGGCCACACCACCACCTTCCCCACTCCTCATCGAGTCTTCCTGGACGTTCACTAGTGCTCCTTTTCGCCTCCATGGCCGACAGAGCCCTGAACTCCGATGAGGTTCTGTGTTGACGTCAGGAGGGGAACCCACTCATGCATGCATTGTATCCCATGCACTCCCCATCATCCCCCTCTCGCTCCCATTCACCTTAGAAAGCCGCCACGAAGCTCTCCGAGGCTCACAACTGGATTCCATGGCTATGAGATCCAGTGAGCTCCGATGACTAGAAAGGGAGGTTGGGGAAGTGAACCATATATCCTAGGACCTATCCCACAGCTTGCACTCATTCATGATAGTCTACTCTAGCTTCCCATGCATTTAATTAGCCATTTGCATCACCACATTTCATTCTATAGTGGGGTGAAAGTCGCAGGTTTGCTGCCTTATTCTATCTCTGGTATGCGCGTCCCCCTTGCATAGTGGACTTGTGCGGTTTTGCCAAGGATGGAACATGCAGCTAGCTTGTCCATTTGCCCATTCACTCCATATTTCTCCACCCCATATCCATGCATCCAGGAATAAATGCTAGCATACACACTTGCATCTCATGCATGTTTTAATCCACATTAATCATGTTTATGACTCATATCATTATGCATAATACACCTCATTCATTCACCTAACACTTAATGTTTAATCACATACATCATTATACTTTCATATCACATATCTTTGCATCACTTATCATGCACGACATTTCATGCACCCATTTAGGGCGATGATGACTACTATGTCGGATCCTTTTGATCGACGATCCAGGACTCACATAGTGTTTCTAAGCATTAGATCACATCATTTCCGCCCCACTCATATCATCTACATCATCATGGCATGAAGCATTCATCATTTTAGACTTAGCAAGCATATATAAGCATTTGCATTGGCGACACACAAGCGAGTGACTTAGCATTTGCATTGGATAATAAGAAATATTTCATCACGTTTATTGATGATTGTAGTAGATATTGTTATGTTTATCTACCGAAAAGTCAAGATGAGGCTCTTAATAAATTTTTTATTTATAAAAGTGAAGCTAAAACTCAAACTAGCAAGGTATTTAAAAGATTAAGATCTGATAGGGGTGGAGAATACACGTCCAACATGTTTCAAAAATACCGTCGAAGTATCGGTATTGTACATGAGGTGATGACTCCTTATTCACTATAGTCTAATAGGATAGCAAAACGGAAAAATAAAACACTGACAGATATGATAAATATTCTACTGTAAAGCTCTGGTTTACCTACTTATATGTGGGGGAAAGCTTTAAATACGACTTGCCATATTTTGAATAGAGTTCCCCATAAGCATAAAGAAAGTAGTCCTTTTGAGCTTTGGAGAGGTCACAAGACAAGTCTCAAATATCTTAAAGTGTGGGGGTGTCTTGCAAAAGTACTGATCCTAGAACACAAAAGGAATAAATTGGGACCTAAGTAGATGTTATATTTTTGGGCTATGTGGAAACTAGCTATGCCTATAAATTCTTAGTAATAAGATCTGATGTTTCAAGCATAGATGTTAATATTATAGTAGAATTTTGTGATATAACATTCTTTGAGAATGTGTTTTCCATGAAGAGAGGTGTTCCCCAAAGTGTTTCATTTATAGATCTTACCCCTACTACTGGTTCCATTCCCAACTATGTGGAAAGATTGACAAATGTGAGGGTTGAACTTGATAGTATTATTTCTAGACCAGATCAGTTTGTAGGAATAACTGAGTCTAGGAGAATTAAGAGAGCTAAGATATCCAAAGACATTGGAAGTGACTTTGTTACTTTCAACGTAGAGGATGATCTTGTAACCTTTCAACAAGTTATGACTTCACTAGAAGCAAAGTTTTGGAAGGAGTTTTTAAACAGTGAAATTCAATTAATTGTCTCTAATGGGACATGAGAATTGGTTGATTTACCTCTTGGGTGTACAATTATTGGGTATAAATGGATTTTTAAGAAGAAACTAAATCCAAATGGAACAATCAATAAGTATAAGGCTAGATTGGTTGCCAAGGAATTTACACGATGAAAGGGAATAAACAATTTTGATACTTATTCACCTTTTTCCCATATGACTACAATTAAGGTGCTTGTAGCACTAGCATCCATATATGATATCACCATACATCAAATGGATGTAAAAACTACATTCTTGCATGGTGATCTCCAAGAGGAGATTTATATGGATCAACCAGAAGGTTTTATAGCTCGGGGGAATGAAAGAAAGGTGTGTAAACTTGCAAAGTCATTGTATGGACTGAAACAAGCCCCTAAATAATGGCATGAAAAGTTTGATCAAATCATACTTTCGTTTGACTTCAGTGTAAATGAGTCTGATAAGTGTGACTATTGCAAAAGTATCAATGATGAATACATTATTTTATACTTGTATGTAGATGATTTACTATTGTTTAGATCAAACTTGAGTATTATTAATGAGACAAAATCATTCTTATGTAATAAGTTTGGAATGAAGGATATGGGAGTTGCTGATGTGATTCTAGGGCTTAAAATCTCTGGGTCAATTGATAATATGGTTCTCTCTCAGTCTCATTATGATGAAAAAACATTAAAGAGATGTAGTTGTACTACATGTAGACCTGTAAAAACCCTATATGATTTTTCAAAACCTCTATACAAGAATGAAAGTAGAATTCCTATATCTCAATTAAGATACTCACAGATCATTAGTAGTTTCATGTATCTTGGAAATTGTACAAGACTAGATATTTCATTTGTGATGTGCAAGTAGATACACAAGCTGTCCACATTGAACTCATTGGGAGGCCTTGGATAGAGTACTTAGATACTTAAAGGGAACAATTTTCCTTGAACTGCATCATAGAAAACTTCCTTCAGTCTTAGAAGGATATAATGATGCCAGCTAGATAGCCAAAACCTTTGGAAGTAATGGGATTTTAGGGTATGTATTTACCTTTGGTGGTGGCTCTGTCGCTAGGAGGTCTAAGAAACAGACCATTCTGTCTCAATCTACATTTGAGACAGAGTTATGTGCTTTAGATGAAATTGAGATGGAAGCTAAATGGCTAAAGCGACTTATGCCTGGTTTACATATGGTAAAGAAGCCTCTTCCTACAATCTCAGTGCATTGTGATAGTATGACAACGATTGCTAAAATCAATAGTTCCAAGTACAATCAAAAGCAAAGGAGACACATTCAAGTCAGACTAAAGTTTGTAAGGGAACTTGTGTCTAATGCAGTTATAGTTGTGGACTTTATTGGTACCAAAGATAACACAACTGATCCTCTAACTAAGGGACTAGCTTTAGCCTTAGTTCAGAAATCCAGGCTAGGATGGGACTGAAACTCATTAGGGATTCACAGGCAGCAACAACCCAACCTAACTGAGTGGAGATCCAATAAAGTAGGTTCAATGTGGTAGTAACAAGTTGTTTGACATATCAAATATATAGTTATACTTGTGTATAAGAGTGTCTATCCTTTATAAGCCTAGAGATGTCATGACTCTAAGTTAGTAAGAGAGAATTTTCAGAATGGGATCAAGCCTTATGACAGGATGCTAGTAGTACATCCTTGGAGATGCCCAACTAAATGATTGACATTGTGAGACTACAATAAAGGAATTAAGTTATTCCTTGAAGTCAATCATGATTCAGGATACGGATGCATAGCCATTAATGCATCAAACCTAAAGATCATCATAGTCTTTGTCATGTTGTTACCAATGGACATCTTCACACCAAAGGTTCAGGTTCAAGATGTAAGTTCACTTAGTTCCTGTGAAGGTAATATTGGCTAACTCAGGTCATGGTTCAAACCAGAAGGTACTATTACAGAAAGCATGACATGATAACTAATTCTAGATAGCACATTACACTTTGGACTTTGTGGGGGATTATTGAACATTTAATTAATCAGGTTTGACACTTGATTAAATAATGCTCATGTTAAGCCATTGCATTACCTTTATTAATAAGGTCTAAATGTTTAGTGGTAAGTCCAAAAGTATAAGTCCAAGAGAGGAAAAATTTTAGAGGGAATGTTTTGGAGGGTATTTTTTGTGCATGTATGTGGGACTTTAGTCCCACACTGGAGAAGTGCAAAAACATAAATGACCCTATTTCCAAGGAGTTTTATGTAACACCCTGATCCCAAGCATGCTACCAAGATCACAGTATCATAAGCAAAATTACACTAATTACATCAATAATTAAATAACTGTAACTAAAGCTCACCTCTAGGAAACGATGTATGGTTAGAAGCTCCTACTCCGGCACCAGAACTCGACTACACACAACCTGCACCTGAAAACCAACCAAAGCACGTATGAGTGACATTTAAGTCACCCAGTACGCACACAACAAAACTCAGCAAATCTATTAAAAACATATCTTTTAATTTACAAAAACTTGGTTTTCTTATGAAAAATCCATTTTTTGAAACATCAACCTCTTTTTCTTGAAATCGCTTGGGAATTTGTTCTCAAAACTATACTCTTTTCAAAACCCATATTCCCTTTTCTTTTTTAAAATATTTGGAAATTCGTTTCCAAAACCATGCCTTTTTCAAAATTCATATTTCTTTTCAATGCTTGGGATTTCTTCCTAAAACCAAAAACCATTTTCATAACTTGAGAAAACCACATTCTTATTTGATTCTAGGATTCTCGGATCAATCACAAGTCCAATCTTAGTCAAACCATCTCTTTTTATTTCACAAATCACACACTTTTCTAAAATACTTTCTACTTTTCTTTATTGATGTTACCTTGATCAAGGGTAATCAGGCACACAAGCAGTAGGTGAGGATATCATTTCCCCTACCTTCCTGCATTGCCGCGGTGAAGTTCCCCGTGCAGAAGGACACTGCCCCGGCCCACTGGCCTCAATTTCATTTCATATGCACAGGGATACGTCTTTATCTAACGTCCCATCAGTGACCCAAACACTTGGTTCACATACCAAGCTCAACCTACACCGTCTCAAGTTCGGTGACCATGGTCGTATTTGACAATTGATATCTTATCAGTTTATCGACACCAACCCCTGTAATTCCATTCTGGTAACCACGGTTGTATCTAACAATTGGTTTCTTTGGAGTGTCATTCTCCCACTATATTGCCGACACCAACCCCTGTGATTCCACAACACATTATTAGTGTTTATTTCAAAACGCTTAAATTTTCCTTTCAAAACCATTTCCATTTCATTCTTTTTGTTGCAGGAATCTTTTCCCCTACAACACTTGACCCTTTTCTAGAATCTCAACTCAATTCATGAAAAATCATACTTTTAAGATCATAAATTGGGTCTCATGCCCAAAACTACGTAAAACTACACATTTAATCGCTTTTTATTCATTCTTAGGGCTTTAAACCCAAAACCATTTCCAAATACACTTATTTGGATTTCATATTCCTCCATGACATTTACATGGGAAAACACCATTAACACATGCTCAGTGTCCATTTAAAACCTTTTATTTCCATTTCCTATTCACATTTATATATATCAGGGCCAGGGTAAAATCAACAGACCAAAAACCAAGTTCGGTATACCAAAATTCCATGGTTCGGTATACCGAACATTTTTTTGTATACTGAACCCCTTGTTTTGGTCGACCGAGTGATTTCGGTCTGCCAAAACCAGGCATCCTGGCCTAATCTGACAGGAATTTGGTATACCAAACCCAGTTCGGCATGTCGAATTGCCTACAACGAGGGCACCTCTCCTGTTTCAGTCTACACATTTCGTCAAAACTGGGAGCCTCCGGTGGACCCCTCAAACAAGCATCATAAAACACAAATAAATCATGGGGTATAGACCCTTCAGTCTACTTCAAAACCCCTCAAACCATTCATGAATACATTCATCATGCAATCCATACAAAAATCATAAAGAGGTGAAGCTCGTTATGAATCACTATAGCATACATCTCTAAAACTCATATAAACCTACAAATTTTCATCCTAATAGCATGATATCTACATATTCATGCTATTTATCACATTCTCATTCATTCTACTATTTTTCTACAATTTTACATGCATTTATTGTCATTTTCATGCATTTAACACATCATGTTATAAGAAGAGAACGAAGGAGAAGGAGGGGTCACGTACCTTTAGGTGGCACTTCGGTGACCTCTCCACACTGCGGCGAACCTCTCTTGCCCCGGCGAAGTTCCTCCCTATTAGTAGACCACGTGGACAACCACCCTCCTCTTGCTCGCACTCCTTTCTTCCTTTCCCTCTTTTCTCTTGTGTTTGCCTTCCCTCCTCTTCTGCCCGCCTCCGCCCCTCTTTATCTCCTCCACCTCCCACGTCGCGTCGGTCGCCCATCGCATCAAAAGAGATGGGGAGACACGGACGGCTGTCGTGAAGTGGCATGGGTCGAGGAAGAAGAAGAAGAAGACAGAGATAGAGAGAGCAAGTGAGGGAAACAAGAGAAAAAGATAGAAAGAAAAAGAAAATGACGGGCACGTAAATCAAGACAATTGTGGATCCTCAAACCAGACTCCTCATTGGTCCCAAATCACAAATAGATGCACAGAAAGCCAACCAAATCCTCACAATCACAAGAAACAACAGATTATCCATTAATCAACCATTTATACAATATTACAACTAATTACATGGTTTACAATTAAAAATAGATAATCAGGCCCAAGTGTCACTTTCTACCACCTTTAGAAGAATTTCGTCCTCGAAATTCAGCTCTAGTAAAACAAGTATGGGTATGTCTCTGGATGTCCATCTCATGCTCCCTGGTAGCCTCCTTAGTACCATGGTGTTGTCACTGAACTAACACTAATAGAATTACTTTATTCCTAAGGACTTGCTCTTTTCTGTCTAGTATCTGAACTACATTTTCCACCATAGACAGGTCCTCCCATAGTTCTTTTGGCTACACTGGTATCACTTGTGACGCATCGGCCAAATACTTCCTCAACATAGATACATGAAAGGTGTTGTGTACACCAGCCAACTCTGGAGGCAGATCTAGTCTGTAAGCCACCTCACCAACCCTCTTAGTAATCTGGTATGGTTCGATGTATCTTGGGCTCAGCTTGCCTTTCTTTTCGAACTGCATCACATCCTTGGTTGGTGACACCTTCAGGAAAACAAAGTCTCCTACCTCGAATTTCAGAGGTCTCTGCCTCCTATCTACACAGCTCTTCTACCAGCTTTGGGCA
Organism: Posidonia australis; assembly: GCA_024699735.1. NCBI lineage: Eukaryota > Viridiplantae > Streptophyta > Magnoliopsida > Alismatales > Posidoniaceae > Posidonia > Posidonia australis. Next base: position 20,137 of record JAMKQA010247273.1, read on the forward strand.
AACAACAGTCTCTTCGTCATCATATCCACCTTGCCCTCGTACTACTGTACGATCTCGAGCCCAACTAACTATCTCTCACCCACCTCGCTCCAGCAAGTGGGTGTCTTGCAAGGTCTGCCATACAATGCCTCATATGGTGCCATACCAATACTGGCATGATAACTGTTGTTATATGCAAATTCAATCAGAGGTAAGTGATTCTCCCAGCTACCACCAAAGTCCAAGGTGCAAGCCCTCAGTATGTCGTCTAGTGTCTGGATGGTCTTCTCTTTCTGGTCATCCGTTTTGGGGTGAATGGCAGTACTAAATTCCAGTACCGTGCCAAAAGCCTCCTGTAGAGATGCCCAAAACCTCGATGTAAACCTCGTGTCTCTATCAGACACAATAAACACTAGGACACCATGCAATCTTACAATCTCAGCCACATACAACTCTGCCAGCTTTGCTAAAGGAATATTCACCTTTATTGGTAGGAATGTGCCGATTTTGTAAGGCGATCCACTATCACCCAAACAATATCATTCTTTGTTCGGGTTCGAGGCAAACCCATCACAAAATCCATCGACACATTTTCCCATTTCCACACAGGAACATCTAGAGGCTGCAAAGTCCCTCCGAACTTCTGGTGCTCTATCTTCACCATCTGACAAGTTGCACACCTCGCCACATACTCAGCAATCTCCCTCTTCATTCTAGGCTACTAGAAATTCCTTTTCAGGTCTTTATACATCTTGGTGCTCCCTACGTGAATAGTATATCTGGAGCGGTGAGCTTCATTCAGCAGACTGTTCTTGATTTCCTCTGTTTAAGGTACATATAATCTTAGATCGTACTTCAACCCACCATCTACCCCAACTGAAAAGTGAGGGGCATTACCAGCTTCCAGCTTCCTCCAATTGTCTAACACAAAAGAATCATATTGCTAAGCTGTGACAATCGCCTCAATCATCCTCAGGCAAACAGACAAATTTGACAACACCACTCTGGCAGCTCCCTGAGACTATCTCCAAGGCCTGCACTCCATTAGTCCCTCTAACAATTTCCATTCACGAATCATCAGGCTAGCCATGACATGAGTACGTCTGCTTAGAGCATCTGCAACCACATTTGCTTTCCCCAGGTGGTATGATAAATTAAAATCATAATCCTTGATGTACTCCACCCAACGCCTCTGTCTTAGGTTCAAATCTTTCTGAGTGAAGATGTACTTCAGACTCTTATGATTTGTGTACACCTCAAACTGTTCGCTATATAAATAATGCCTCCAAATCTTCAAGGCGAACACCACAGTTACCATTTCCAAATCATGGGTTGGATAATTCTACTCATGGTCCTTCAACTGACGCGAGGCATATGCCACCACCCTACCATGACACATCAGCACACACCCCAAACCAATACCATAGGCATTATTGTAGACTGTGAAACCGCCACTCCCAGAAGGTAAGGTCAAAACTAAGGCTGATACCAGATGAGCCTTGAACTCATTGAAGCACTTTTAGCACTGCCAATCCCAGGCAAAGTGTACTTCCTTTCTAGTCAGTCTGGTCAACGGAGCAACAATCTTGGAGAAATTTGGGATAAATCTCCTATAATAACCTACCAAGCCAAAGAAACTTTTAATCTCAGTTACTGTCTTCAATCTGACCCAACTGCTCATAGCCTTCACTTTGGCTGAATCTACCTTGATGTCTTCTTTGAAATGATATGACCAAGGAAGGACACCTCCTCCAGTCAAAACTCACACTTGGAGAACTTGGCATAAAGTTGATGCTGCCTCAATGTCTCCAATACGATCCTCAAATGCCTCCGGTGGGTCTGAACATCTGGAGAATACACCAGAACGTCATCCACGAAGATGACCACAAACTGATCCAAGTAGGGCCTGAACACCCTACCAGAACTCTTCTCTTAGAACAGTTTATCACAGCTGAATGCTGTGCCGACAAGTTCATTCCCAAGATAACATTATAATCCTGCATATCCATTAGAATCAAACTGGCCTGAAAATCCCTGTCTCTCAGCTGTATATCAATTGGTCTCAAATACCTCCACGCTAGACTGTGTTCTCCCAATGGAGTGACTACATCCAGGTGGAATGCCAATCTGGCTGGCCTGGTCGTGATCTCAAAAGGAAATGACTCAGAGACAAAAGAAAATGAACTTCTAGAGTTGAACAAGATTCGGGCCATCCAATTAGCCACAAGAAAAGATCCTATTATCGACACACCATAACCATAAGCATAATCATAATAATAAGAGATAATGTCGATCATAGATAGGGTCAATTATTACAAGACAGGATTCAACTCATACAACCGTACTAGTTCTCACCTCCTACCACATCTCCAGATGGACCAGCATCTGAGGCAACAATGGAGAACACTCTCCCCTTCGTAGGCTGATGTGGTGCATCTCCTACTGGCTTTGGCTAACTGGAACAGTCCTTCTGATAGTGCTTGGACTTCCCATAGTTGTAGCATACTACACTATCTAAACTCCTCTACTGGTGCCAACACTACGCCGCAACATGCCCCTTCTTGCCACAGAAGTGGCACGGTCCCACCTTTGGACCATTGCTGGATCTCGCATGACTGAAACCCACACTTTCTTCTCTACCAGATGTAGGCTGCTCCTTCCACTTCTTCCCAGAGCTACCAGAACTCTTAGAACTTGGCACTCCAGTCATTGACGGTCGAGAAACAGAGGGTCAGGAGACGAAAGGTCGAGAGACAGACTTTCTCTCCTTTTCCTTCTTAGGATACTCTTTCTGGAACAACCTACGATCATCCTCATAGCGGCTTACAAGCTTAACAGCATCTACTAAAGTATAGCATCTGAAGCAATAACTCTGGATCTCAGTACAGGATTGAGTCCTTCCACAAATTTCTTGGCTCTGTTCTTCTCGGAAACTACAGCCTGAGAGAATTGCTCTAGCCGAAGGATGGACGACTCATACTCTACCACAGTCTAGCTCCCTTGCTTCAGGTTCTGGAATTCTCTGTCTAGCTTATCTCTCTCGTGCTCAGGGAAAAATCTCTCATAGAACGCTTCTCGGAACTCCTCCCAAGAGATCATCAACAGGTTTGCATTTAGGATTTGGTGCGGCGCATGACCCTCCACCACTGATCCGTAGCACCCTTGAGCTGAAACGCTGCGATCTAGACCCACTTCTCCACTAGACACTCGATTCCCTCAAGGATCTTTTCCATCTCTAGGAACCAAGCCTCACACTCCTCTGGTGTGCTGCGCTCATCGAAGGTCGGCGCTCCTAGCTGGTGGAACTGCTTAATCCATGGGTCTCCCTTCGCCTCATCCTTGCTGCTACTGTCGAAGAACTGGGCGAATCCCTGCATCATCTCGCCGAACTCACGTCTCATACCACTCCATGCACTGCCCTCTCCTGTCTTAGAGTCGGCCACAGGGGCCTTACCACAGCTGCGGTCTCGACGAGACATCTTCCTGCTAGCACAACAAAATACAACAACCAAAAATTCAGGTGCACGACTCTCTATTGTGCAGTCCTATGGAGCCACTAGATTGGACATCACCAAACTGGTGCACAAGGTGTAACCTTAGTTTTGATACCACTCTGTAATGCCCCAATCCTAGGCACACTACCAAAATCACAGTATCATAAGCAAAATTACACTAATTACAACAATAATTAAATAACTGTAACTAAGGCTCACCTCCAGGAAACGATGTACAGCTAGAAGCTCCCACTCCGGCACCAGAACTCGACTGCACACGACCTGCACCTGAAAACCAATCAAAGCACGCGTGAGTGACATTTAAGTCACCCAATACGTGCCCCAAACACACATGCAACAAAATTCGACAAATCTATTAAAAACACTTCTTTTAATTTACAAAACTTGGTTTTCTTGTGAAAAATCCATTTGTTTGAAACATCAACCTCTTTTTCTTGAAATCGTTTGGGAATCTATTTTCAAAACTATACTCTTTTCAAAACCCATATTCCCTTTTCTTTTTTAAATTATTTGGTAATTTGTTTCCAAAACCATGCCCTTTTCAAAATTCATATTTCTTTTCAATGCTTGGGGTTTCTTCCCAAAACCAACAACCATTTTTATAACTTGAGAAAACCACATTCTTATTTGATTCTTGGATTTTCGGACCAATCACAAGTCCAATCCTAGTCAAACCATTTCTTTTCATTTTCACAAATCACACACTTTTCTTAATTACTTTCCACTTTTCTTTATTGATGTTACCTTAATCAGGGGTAACCCGGCACACAAGTAGTAGGTAAGGACACCATTTTCCCTACCTTCCTACACTGCCGCGATGAAGTTCCCCATCTTGGAGGACATCGCCCCAACCCACTGGCCTCAATTTCATTTCATATGCACGGGGATACGTCTTTATCTAACGTCCCATCGGTGACCCGAACACTTGATTCACATACCAGGCTCAGCCTATACCGTCTCAAGCTCGGTGACCACAGTCGTATTTGACAATTGATATCTTATCAGTTTGTCGACACCAACCCCCGTAATTTCATTCTAGTAACCACGGTCGTATCGACAATTGATTTCTTTGAAGTGTCATTCTCCCACCATATTGCCGACACCAACCCTCGTGATTCCACAACACATTATTAGTGTTTATTTCAAAACGCTTAAATTTTCCTTTCAAAACCATTTCCATTTCATTCTTTTTGTTGTAGGAATCTTTTCCCTTGCAACACCTGACCCTCTTTTAGGGTCCCAACTCAATTCATGAAAAATCATACTTTTAAAATCATAAATTGGGTCTCATGCCCAAAACTACGTAAAACTACACATTTAATCACTTTTTATTCATTCTTAGGGCTTTAAATCCAAACCATTTCCAAATACACTTATTTGGATTCCATATTCCTCCATGACATTTACATGGGAAAACACCATTAACACATGCTCAGTGTCCATTTAAAACATTTTATTTCCATTTCCTATTCACATTTATATATATCAGGGCCAAGGTAAAATCGGCAAACCGAATACTAGGTTCGGTATATCGAAAATCCTTAGTTCTATATACCGAACATTTTCGGTATATCGAAACCCCCTGTTTCGGTCAATCGAGTGATTTCGGTCTGCTAAAACTAGACGTCCTGGCCTAATCTGATAGGAATTTGGTATGCCGAAACCAGTTCGGCATGCCAAATTGCCCGCAACCAAGGTACCTCTCCTATTTCAGCCTACACATTTCGTCAGAACTGGGGGCCTCCAGCGGACCTGTCAAACAAGCATCATAAAACACAAATAAATCATGAGTTGTAGACCGTTGAGTGTACTTCAAAATCCCTCAAACCATTCATGAATCCATTCATCATGCAATCCATTTGAAAATCATAAAGGGGTGAAGCTCGTTATGAATCACTGTAGCATACATCTCTAAAACTCGTATAAACCTACAAATTTTCATCCTAATCACATGATATCTACATATTCATGCTATTTATCACATTCTCATCAATTCTACTATTTTTCTATGCTTTAATTTACATGCATTTATTCTCATTTTCATGCATTTAACATATCATGTTATAAGAAGAGAATGGAGGAGAAGGAGGGGTCGCGTACCCTTAGGTGGCACTCCGGTGACCTCTCCACACTATGGCGAACCTCTCTTGCCCCAACGAAGCTCCTCTCCACTAACAGACCACATGGACAACCTCCCTCCTCTTGCTCATGCCCCTTTCTTCCTTTCCCTCTTTTCTCTCATGTCTGCCTTCCCTCCTCTTCCACCCGCCTCCACCCCTCTTTATCTCCTCCTCCTCCCACGTTGCGTCGACCGCCCATCGCGTCAAAAGAGACAGGGAGACACGGACAGCCGTTGCGAGGTGGCACGAGTCGAGGAAGAAAAAGAAGAAGACGGAGATGGAGAGAGCTCGTGAGGGAAAAGACGGAAAAAGAAAGGAAGAAAAAGAAAAAGACGAGCACGCAAACTGAGACAACTGTGCATCCTCAAATCGGACTCCACATTGGTCCCAAATCACAAATAGGTGTACAAAAAGTCAACCAAATCCTTACAATCACAAGAAACAACAAATTATCCATTAATAAACCATTTATACAATATTACAACTAATTACATAATTTACAATTAGAAATGGATAATCAGGTCCAGGTGTCACAATTTAGAATAAGTTTTTACAAGAACTTGGACTAGTCG
>JAMKQA010247274.1:0-25281 GCA_024699735.1 Posidonia australis
AGGGTTTTGGGTCTCTATTTAAATTAATATCTACTATTAATTTTTAGTTTTGCTTAGTTAATTATTCTATTAATTAATAAGGTAGTAATGGTATTGTTATGTGACGCATCGATCAAGGCATTACAGAGTGGTATCAGAGCCTAGGTTCACTAAGTGCACTAGCTTAGTAGTGTCCAGTCTAGTGACTCCGTAGGATTGCACAAGTAAAGCGTTTGCACTTGACTTTTGTTTGTGGTGGTAGCAAGATGCCACTTAGAAGAGGTAGAGACCAAGGTAGGACTTCTACGTCTAGATCTAGTGTAGAGGAAGGTAGGACCGATAGAAAAAGCACCATTGGAACATGCAAATTTTTGGAACATTCCTTGGTCTCTTGGTTTAGTAAGAAACAAAATAGTGTAGCACTTTCAACAACAGAGGCTGAGTACATTGCAGTTGGATGTTGTTGTGCACAAATTCTTTGGATGAAACAAACATTAAAAGATTTTGATTTAACTTTATCAACAACTTCAATATATTGTGATAATACAAGTGCCATTAATTTATCTAAAAATCAAGTACATCATTCAAAAACTAAGCATATTGAAATTAGACATCATTTCCTTAGAGATAATGTTCTTAAAAATAATATAAAATTAGAATTTATTTCAACAACAAAACAATTAGTATATATTTTAACAAAACCTCTAGATGAATTGCAATTCATTAACATTAGAAGGGAAATAGGAATATGCAAAATTTCAAATATAATATGAAAATTTTACTCTCTGTAGTATTTTGGGATACCAATTGTATCTGCCGAAAATTACTAAATCGACATATCGAAAATTAACAGTATACCAATTTTATGACAGATTTCCCTGTACTGATTATTTCGGAATACCGAAAAGTTCCGGTATACTAATTCCCCTAAGTCACACTTTTCGGCATACTAATTCATGTGGCCGAAGTAGTTCCGAAAATCGCTATAACGGATTTTGGCATACCGAATGTGTTTTCGGTATACCGAATTAATCGCTAAACATGTTTTAAACCTAAAACCTAGGTCTTCCTTTTCATTTCATTTGAGTTATGGCTGACCGATTCTCTCCATTGAAGCCCTTCCTCCTTGTCTCCTACCCTCTAATCCCTCCATCTCCATTCTTCCACCACCTCTCCGATCCTTCCTCTCACCTCCCTCACTGGTTCTTCTCCCTCTCCTCTAGAAATGGCCCCCAAAAAGATGGTCGCTTCTCGTGGAATGAGAAAACAAGCTGAGGACACTCCAGGAACCTCCGACAGCCACTCTCACCAGAAATATCGCTTCATTGATAATGAGGCTGAACAAGCACACCGAGATAGATTTGCCAATAGAGAGGTACTCACGGGAAGACGCATAATTTTTAATGAACTTGATTCGAATAGGCCATTATTTGATTTTCAAGGATTAATCCCATTTTTAAGTTCCATAGGTGATAGGTCCTATTATCCTGATCTTATGTCCCAATTTTATGCAAACATGAACTATTCCCATTCCCTAGCCAATTCTTATATTTGTGGCAATACCATACACTTTAATGATGTTTTACTAGGACAATTATTTAAAATTCCTTCTTCAGGGACCGATATTACCTTGTTCATTTTTGAATTAGATTGGTCCTATTCTGAGATTAACAAAGCCATATCTTTAAACCCTAGGAGCACATTTAAGCCTAGTAAGATTAAACAACTTACAAAACAATCACGTCCTATCGGCTATATTTTGGCCACCAACCTAGTCCAAAAGAAAGGTCACTAAGATGAGCTTAGCGAGCTCACTTGTAAGGCGGTATATGCCATAACAAAACAAATTCTTGTCAATTAGGGTCAAGTAATCTTTCATTGCATGACCCATGTCAAAACAAAGTTATTTTTTGGTCCGCCTTTAACCTACCATTTTGAAAACTATGATATTCCTCTAGATGATGAGCCAAGACTACCTATTAGATCAAAGCCTTTAGGAACCCAAGCCATGGCAAAAATGGAACAATCTATCAAACTTCATAATAAAATTAAAAATCTTCCTTAGGGTTCCTCTTCTACGACACCACAAACCCAAGCAAGAGAAAAAGAAGATGCAAGCTCTGAAGAAGATAAGGAAGAAGAATCAAGTGTGTCCATGAAATTGGATTTGATTCAAAAACAAATGTCAAAGATGTACCTTCATCAAAAGTAAATGATGGACATTCAGTTACAACAACAATAGTTGATTTCTGACTTCATCAATGAATATACGGAACCTGAGTCTCAGTGCTTCAACAACAACAGCTGGATCAAGAATATAAGGAGAGTATAAAGAAACTCACTGATCGAGTCGAGGCGTATCAAGACACTCTTCAAGAATATCACCAGGATATTCTTGAACATATTAATTCTCCTTCTCCTTAAAATTGTTGTAACATCTTTTGCTTGGGATCTTAAAATCTTCTTATGATTTTTGGATAACTATGGACATCTTGTGTGACTTATTTGGATTATTGAAGATTTCATCAATGTTAGAGATTTTATGGATTACTTGTTCTCATATATGTTTGTCTTGGTTATTTGATATATGATTGTATGGAAATATTAATCTATAACACAAAAGGGGAGATGTCTTCAAAACACTTCATTTGGGTAGCTTTTTTATTATGCCAAAATGGGGGAGAAATATGGTATACATGAAAATATTAAATATTCATGTAAAGAAATTATACAAGGGGAGCATATTTTAAGGGGGAACTCATTTTCACTCATGAATATCCATGGTTGGTGATAGGGGGAGTTTATTTAAAATTCTTACCGTTTATGTTTAGAACTTATATTTAATATTTTGATTTTGTCATCATCAAAAAGGGGGAGATTGTTGGAAATATATTATATGTTTTTATGATAACACATGAACTAATGAATTTTTGTGTATATTTTCATGTAAGGAAAAAGTGCTCTAAAGATAAGATTGAAGAGTTATAATATTTGAGTCATGTAAAATTCTATGTAATATGTTGAAAAATGTATATGTAAAGTTATACTTAGAATATTTGTTGAAAAATCAAAGAAGAGTTAATTCGACATACCGAACCAAATCGGTATACCAAATCAAGAAGAAATGACACAAGCATCGACGTTCCAAAGGCAAATGTGGAAAATAAAAGAAGGGATCAAAAACGGCATACTAACGAAAATTGGTATACCGAACTAGGAAGAAACGTCACATTCAACAGCTTTCCGAAATCAGGATGTGAAAAATGAAATGAGGCAAAACAGCATATTGGAGAATAACGGCATGCCGAACCAGGAAGAAACGACACAAGCAACGGAACTCTGAAAAAACATTGTGGAGATAATGTAACGCCTCGATCCCGAGCACGCTACCAAAACACAGTATCAAGCATAATTACACTAATTACAGAAGCATTAAATAACTGTAACTAAGGCTCACCTTCAGGATCACAATGTGCAGCTAGAAGCTCCACCTCCAGCACTAGAACACAGCTGCACGCAGTTTACACCTGAAAACCAATTAAGCACGCATGAGTGACATCTAAGTCATCCAGTACGTGCCCCAAACACACAAACCACAAAATCTCAGTAAAACCGTAAAAACTCATTTCTTTTGTTTTTCAAAACTTGGTTTTCTTTTTGAAAATCCTCTTTTCTTTTACTAGAAAATCATTTTGGGAATTCAATACCAAATCCAAGCTTTTTCAAAAGCCATGTTTCCTTTCTTTTCTCTAAACATTTGGAAACTCATTCCAAAACCACATTCTCTTTCAAAACACACTTTTACATCTTCTTTCAAAACCTTTGGAATTCATTTTCTCAAACATATCTTTTCAATACTTGGGATTTCCTCCCGAAATCACACTATTCAAATTCACATTTCTGACCAAATCCAGCCTAAAACACAATGCCTCAAGGGCTCAAAACCAAATCATAAATACAGGCTGGCATCTAGTAAAAGCATCATCACTATTTCACTTCTGGATTTTAGGACTATTTCATCAGTCCAATCCTGACCAAATCACATTTCTTTTCTTTATTCATTTCCACTTTCTTTACTGTTGTTACCTTGATCAGGGGTAACCAGGTGCACAAGCAGTAGGTGAGGACATCCTTCCCCTACCTTCCTGCACTGCTATGGTGAAATTCCCTATGCGAGATGTCACCTCCCCGGCCAACCGGCCTCAATTCATTTCTCATATGTGCACGGGGATACGTCTCTGTCTAACGCCCCATCGGTGACCCGAACAACTAGGTCCAATGACCCAAGCTCAGCCTACACCGTCATGAGCTCAGTGACCCAAACAACTAGGTACAACGACCCAGGCTCAGCCTACACCGTCGGTGACCTGAACAACTAGGTATAAAAACCCAGGCTTAGCCTACACCGTCTCAAGCTCGGCAACCACATTATTAGTGTTCCAATTTAAAACTCTTTAAACTTTCTTTTCAAACCATTTTCCATTTCATTCTTTTCGTTGCAGTACTCTATCTCCATGCAACACTTGACCCTTCACTAGGGGTCCCAACTCAAGCCATGAAAACCATGCTTAAAATCATAAATTGGGTCTCATGCCCAAACCACACAAAATCATCCTTTTCATTCATTTATGGGATTAAAACCCAAAATCACGCCCAAATCCATTTATTTGGGTTCCACATTCCTCCATGTCATTACACGGGGGAAACATCATTAACACATACTCAACATACCATTAAAACTATTTATCCTTCATTTAAATCCACATTTAAGCATACCAGGTTCATGGCAAAAACGGCAGACCGAGTCACTAGATCGATATACCGAAGATCCCTGGTTCGGTATACCGAAAACCCCTGAATCGGTCGACCGGGTGTTTTTGGTCTACCAAAACCAGGTATCTGGCTTAATCTACTAGGATTTCGGCATACCGAATAAATTCGACATATCGAATTCTCCGCAGACAGGGCACACCCCTGTTTTGGGCGACGGAATTCACCCAAAGTGGAAGTCCCAATTGGACCCCCCAAACATACATAAAAAATTTCCATAAAATCATAGGACGTAGACCCTTGAATCTACTTCAAAACCCATCAAACCATTCATGATTCCCCCCACATAGTTCATACAAAAATCATAAGGGGAAGGGGCTCAAGAACGGCTACTATAGCCTTCAACCCCAAAATTACATTTTCCCCAATAATATCAATCCTAACCACATGATATCTATATTCTCATGCTATAAGACACATTCCCATTCATTTCATGATGTTTTTCCACAATTTTTCATGCAATTAACCCATTGTTAATGAAACGATGAATGGAGAAATGGAAAGGGGTCATGTACCTGGCTCAACCCCCCGGCGACCCTCCCATACTCTGGTGAACCTCCTCAAGCCCCAGTGAAGCCTCTTTTGCCGGTCGAACACACAAGCAGCTCACACCACCTCCTCGGTTGCGCGTCGCCGTTCTTCCTCTCCCTTTTCCTCCTTGCGTCGCGGCTCCCCTCTTCCACGTGCCTCTGCCTCTCTTATCCCCTCCTCCTCCAGCACCACGCCAGCCGCCCATCGCGTCAGAGATGACGGTGAGGCATGGGTCGCTGGATGGTGGTGGCACGGGCTGAGTCGGTGAAGGGGAAGAAGACGGGTGTGTGGTGAGCTCGTGAGTGCGAGAAGGAGAAAAGAAAGAATGAAAAGAGAAATGATCAGGCACACAAATCGAGGCGACTATGCATCCTCAAATCGGACTCCACATTGGTCCCAGATCACAAACAGGTGCACAAGAAAGCCAACCATAAGCTCACACATCCAAAAACAACAGATTATCCATTAATAAACCATTTAAGCAATATCACAATCAATTACATGGTTTACAATTAAAATGGATAATCAGGCCCAGATGTCAAAGATAAGTTGAAGGCAAACTGACATATCGGGCTAAAACGGTGTACCAAATCAAGAGAATGTCGCATACTGAGATTTTTCTGGCATACCGAATTGCTCATGAGTTGCAATTTAAAGATGAAAATGGCATTTCGATAGTCAAAACGGCATACCGATGGACTAGCCGTTTATGACCATTTTTATGGCCGTTAGACACATCTTTTAATAGTCCTTTAGTTATAAATAAGACCTCCATAAGCCTTGATAGAACACACACATCGATATACTCATAATTCTTGAGAATTGTGCTCCATCCTTGTCCTAAATTTCTCTCCACAAGCCCTATGCTGTAAGATTGATTAAAAGCGCTTTGTGAAAGGAAAATCCATCTGTTGTAAAGCAAAGAAGGTGCTCGAGCTTCTTGGGGTACGAGAAGTGGAAGGAGCAAAGTTCAAGTTGGTAGGACTACCAACGCAAGTGTTTACTTTTAAGTATAAAGGAAAATCTCAAGAAGGTCATGAGGAGTAGACTAGACTAGGGTTTTGGCTGAACCACTATAAATCACCTGTGTTTTCAATTTCTCTTAACTCCTTTGCGTGAGACTAGTTTAACTTTCAAATATATAATCATCTAGTTGTTGCTTGCCTTGATTGTTTGAAACATTTTATCATGTTTAATTTGAATATAATTAAAATTGAAAAAGGGTTAACTAAAATTAATATTTTCTATTCACCCCCTCTAAAGAAGCCACTTGATCCAATAGACAGGGCTCTATTAGCCCGAAACCATAAACAAGGCCCTCACTGGTTAAAATCACACACAGTGAATCGGGAAGCCTGGCACCAGGCAACAAACTCTGGTCACAAGCAGCCACCAAGGTGCACTGCACTGCCATGGTGAAGCCACCATGTGTAGGGGCGATCATCGTCCTGCGATTCTCCTACATGAAGAACCCTCACAAAGCCAACACCTCTCTGGGAAGGTAGTCCTATCTCTCAAGATGCTACCAGCTATGGGGCAAGTGTCCTACCCACACTGGCCACTACGAGGTACACCTCCTCACAGCGTCCTCCATATGGTGCTCAAAGGGATTGTCAAACCTCCACACCCGACAACACCCGAGTCTCAGTACTCACAGCAACAGTAGGAGTATCATACCTCTCCATCATGTCACAAGACACCTCAACCCACGAACCACAACCCTAGTCTCGAGATGACAGTCAGGGAGTCTCATACCTCCAAAACCCGACGACCCTCAGCCTCAGGTATCTCGGCCCCTGACCTCAACTAGTGAGACGTGTCCGACCACCTGAGAATGTTGTCACATTCCCTGATCCCAACGACACAATCCCACGGTGTCTTGGCCTGCACATAGGAAATTAGGAAATTCATTTTCCAAAATGGGCCAACACATCTCTATTGAAAAACATTTTTTAAAACCATTTTATATCTTTGGAAACTCTTTCAAAACCTAGATAAAATGGCACATCAAGTGTCCCATGAGACCACCACTATTGGCCCATGATTCCATCTCAAATGGGCAAACAAACCAATCCGGAAAGCTACTACATTCAAATGCATTTAACTAGAAATCCAGGAAATACCTACAAAAGTGCCCTACCAGACACACACATGTGGACCACACATCTGGCCCGTGCTTCAGATATTTTTGTCTGAACACAAACAAAGCCTGGACTAGGGGCCAGAACCGTTGTTGAAACCGCACATGTGGTCCGCGCAATCAGCCTACGCTCCTAGTTTTCTATTAGAATTTAGACAGCCTATGGCAGGGGACCCAAATTTTGCCTGAAATGGGAACCACGGACGGGCTTACCAAACAAGCACTAAAAATTCCGAATAAAACATATGTGGTGGACCCTTGAGTCTACTCGAAATCCTAACAAACAAAACCAAAATCCATTCATCGCACAACAAGATATAAATTCACAAGCACAGAGGGGTCAAAAGAACCCAAACCACAACAACCACCATAAATACTCATAAATATCATAATAAATTCCCAAAAATTCTGAAACATTAAGTTTAGCTTAGATTACATGCATCCTAGGCAATTCTACCATTTGACATTATTTCTACTCATTAGATTGGAGGTACGTACTTGAAACGGCCTCTAACGACCCAACACGTAATTCCAACTAACCGCCACACCACCAACGAGTAGCTTGCCTCCCACGTGTCCTTGGCTATCCTCTGAGCTCACGTAATGCCAAGGATGAAGTGTGGGATCTACTCGCCGATGGGAACACTTGTAGTGCCTCTGCTTCTCTCTCTCCAACTCTCGGTCTTTCACTCTATTTCCCCGCACCCACCAGCAAGGAAGGGGAAGGAGTGAAGAAGAAGGGGAAGTGGAGGGAGGGGAAAAAATGGCAGGGAGGAAAAGAAAGGGTGGTGTGCCGGAGAAGACTCACCCCATGCATGCATTTATATGTGAGGGAGGAAGCTGCTGCACACTTGTCAGTCAACCCAAGCATGCGCTCACCTACACGTCTCCAGCCACCCACTAGCCACACCGCACATAGCCCAACCAACAGGCACAACAACCGGCCCACAAACACAGACCCACACATGGGCCCACAAGCACAGTGCCAGACGCACTAGGACACGCAAACAAAAACCAGTCCACAAGGCCCATGCCCAAAATCACACAAACAAGCATTGGAACTGTAACACCTGTCTAGGAATAAATTCATTAAAATGTAAATAATTACAAAATAAATTTACGAGTGTTACATCCTAACCACCTTAAAATAAGATTTCACCCTCGAAATCACTAGTAGGCGAAAAGATTCGGGTACTAGGCTAGGATGGCTTCCTCACGTTCCCATGTGGCCTCCTTGGCTCCATGATGCCACCACTTCACCAAGATCAGTAGAATCACCTTGTTCTATAGCACCTACTCCTTGCGGTCAACAATCTAGATGGCATCCTCCACAAAGGACAGATCTTCTTGGAGTCACTCTAGCTGAACTGGGATCAAATGAGATGCGTCAGCCAGACACTTTCTCAGCATAGAGACATGGAACACATCATGCATAGACAACATCTCTGGTGGTATATTAAGTAGATAAGCAACTTCACCAATCCACTAGGTGGTCTGGTACGGGCCAATAAAGCGAGGACTTAACTTCCCACACTTCCCAAACCTCATGACACCCTTGGTCGGTGACACCTTCAAAAACACATAGTCTCCTACTAGGAATTCCAGCGGTCTTCGCCTCCTATCGGCATAACTCTTTTGCCAACTCTGTGTAGCCAACAGCCTGCTACGGATTAAATCCACCTTGTCCGCATACAACTGCACAAGCTCAGGACCAATCAACTGACGCTCGCCCACCTTGCTCTAGCAAACCGGCGATCTACATGGTCTACCATACAAAGCTTCATACGACACCATCCCGATGCTCAAGTGATAACTATTATTGTAGGCGAACTCAATCAGCGATAGATGGTCCTCCCACCTCCCTTGCAGGTCTAGGGCACATGCTCTGAGCATATCATCCAGTGTCTGGATAGTTCTCTTGGTCTGACCATCTGACTGTGGATGAAATGTAGTACTATAGTTGAGCATTGTGCCAAAGGCTTCCTATAGAGTTCTCCAGAACCTTGAGCTGAACCTCGTGTCTCTGTCTGACATGATGGACACTGAAATACCATGTAGCCGAACCATCTCCGATACATACAACTCCGCTAGATGGTGCATCAGAAGCTTCAGTCGAATGGCCAAGAAGTGAGCAAACTTGGTTAGCCAATTCACGATCACTCACAAGGTGTCATTCTTCCTCTGAGTCCGCGATAAACCAGTCATGAAGTCCATGGAGATGTGCTCCCACTTCCACATGGGAATATCCAACGACTACAAGGTCCCTCCAGGTCTCTAGTGCTTTGCCTTGACTAGCTAGCAGGTTGCACACCTCGCCACATGGTCAGGAACATCCCTTTTCATGCTAGGCCACCATAAGTTCCGTTTCAAGTCTTTGTACATCTTTGTACTCCTAGGGTGGATAGTATACCTAGACTGATGTGCTTCATCGAGCAATCTTTGCTTGGCCTCCTCATGTCAGGGCACGTACAGGCGCATATCATACCTTAGCTCTCCATATGCCCCAATAGAGAAGCAAGGCCCTCCACCAGCCTCCAGCTTCCCAAACATAGCCTAAACAAACAGATGCTACTGCTGACAGGCGACGATAAACTCAATCAGCATGGGGAAAACAGACAGGTTGGCCTCCTAGGCACCAAACGTTCCCCGCACTTGCCGCTCCGACCTACAACTCACCAGATCCTCCAGCATGGTCCACTCCTTGACCATCAGGCTTGCCAACACGTGCGTACGCTGACTCAAGGCATCGGCGACCACGTTGGCCTTCCCAGGCTGGTAAGACAGGCTGAAATCGTAGTCCTTCAAATACTCCACCCACCGACGCTACCTCAGATTGAGGTCCCTCTGCGTGAAGATATACTTCAAGCTCAAGTGTAACACCCTTAAATTCATTTTGTAATTATTTACATTTTAATGAATTTATTCCTAGGCGGGTCTTACTGTTTCGAGGCTTGTTGTGTGGATTTGTGCTTTTGGGCTTGGGTGTATGAGACAACACCCCATTCTTCTTCGCGTTGGGTTGTCGACAATCGTTTCAAGTACGTATCCTCAATTTAATGTGTAGAAATCATGTAAAATGGTAGAACTGCCTAGGATGCATGTAATCTTGGCTAAATTTAATGTTTTAGAATTTTTGGGAATTTATTGTGGTTTCTATGGATATTTATGTGGGTGGTTGAGATTTGGGTCATTTTGACACTTATGCCTTTGCGATTTTATATCTTGATGCATGGTGAATGGATTTCAGTTTTGTTTATTGGGTTTTGGAGTAGACTCAAGGGTCTACATCTTACGATTTATTTGAGATTTTTAGTAATTGTTTGAGGGGTCTGATAGGAGCTCCCATCTCGGGTGATTTTTGGGTGCCCTGCTACAAGTCGTTTGAATTCTGACAGAAAACTGGGTGCGTGGGCCGATTGCGCGGGCCATATGCTCGGGTTCGGCAATGGCTCTGGCCCCTAGTCCAGGCTCTATTGGTGTTCTAACAGAAGTGCCAGGGGCGCTGGCCAAACACGTGCTCCACATGCGGTCTGCGAGGGCTCTTTTAGGGGTTTTTCTGGGATTTTTGGAAAATGAATTTTAATGCAGTGATTTTTCAGATTGGTTTGTATTTGTCCCTGTAAGATGGGATTGTGGACCATCAGTGGTGGTCTCCTAAGACACCTAATGTGCCATTTTGCCAAGGTTTTGAAATAATTTTCAAAGATATAAAATAGTTTTGGAAAATGGATTTCAAAAAGATAGTTGGCCTATTTTGGAAAATGGTTTTCCTGATTTTCTATGTGCGGGAGGAGACAATGTGGGACCGCGTCATTAGACTAGGGAATGTGACGACATTCTCAGGTGGTTGGGCATGACACCCTAGTTGTGGTCGGGGGCCGAGATACCTAAGGCTGAGGGCCGTCGGGTTCTGGAGGTATAAGACTCCTTGACTGCCATCTCGAGGCTAGGATTGTGGTCCGGGGGTTGAGCTGTCTTGTGGCATGACGGGGAGGTATAATACCCATGCTGTCACTGTGAGCACTAAAGCTCGAGTGTCGTCGGGCGTGAAGGTATAACACTCCCTCCTGAGCATTGTGTGAGGAGGACGCCATGAGGAGGTTGATCCTGTGGTGGCAAGTACGGGTGGGACATGTGCCCCGTAGCTAGTAGAGTCTTGAAAGACAAGACAGCCTTTCCATGGAGGGGTTGGCTTCATAAGGGTTCTCCAGGTAAGAAGAATCAGGGATGGTGATCGCTCCTGCACAGGGTGGCTTCACCGTGGCAGTGCAAAACGCCGTGGTCGCTCCTCAATGCGCTACTTGTGGCCAGAGTTTGGTTGCCTGGTGCCAGGCTTCCCAACTCATTGCGTGTAGTTTTGGCCATTGAGAGCCTTTGCTTGTGGTTTTGGGCTAGTAGAGCCCCAATTGTGGTTTTGGCCGGTGTGGGCCTGGTTTATCAAGTTTTGAGGAAATGGTTTGTGAAATGAATTTAAAGGAAAAATTAATTATAGTTTTGTTTTCCACGGTTTTCTTAGGGTGCGTACTGGGTGACTCCTGTCGCTCATGCATTTTCCTCGTGGTTTTGGTTTACAGGTGTAGACATGTGGTTGGTTTAGCATAGTGCATATAGATCGGAGTCTCCAAGCTGCACACACAGATTCCTGGTAATTCAATATCTTTTGTTTGGCTTTAATTTTTATGTAGTTCAAATTGTTTTAAATTATAGTGGAAAATTGCGGATGTGACATCTGGTGATCAGTGAAGACCTCAAATTGTTCCCCATACAGATAGTGTCGCTAGAGCTTGAGAGCGAACACTACGGCAACCATCTTCAAATTGTGGGTTGGGTAATTCTTCTCATGATCCTTCAGTTAACGCGGAGCATATGCGATGACATTGCCATTCCACATCAAAACACACCTCAACCCAACACCACTGGCGTCTCTATAAACAGTGAAGCCACCACTTATAGAAGGCAAAATCAACATATGGGCAGAAACCAGACGAAACTTCAACTCTTGAAAACTCGCCTCACAATTCTGGTCCCAACAAAACGAAACCCCTTTCCTAGTCAACTCTGTCAAAGGTGCGGCTATGGAGGAGAAATCCCCGATGAATCTCCTATGATAGCCCGCCAGACCCAAGAAACTCCTAATCTCTACCACAATCCTGGGTCGCTCCCAACTACTCACCACCTCAACCTTTGCTGGATCCACTCTCATGCCTTCTCTAGAAATCAAATGGCCAACTGGTGATGCCTCAGCGTATCCAAAATCACCCTCAGGTGCAAGGCACGAGTATCAACATTAGGGGAGTAGACTAGCACATCATCAACAAAAACCATAACGAACTGGTCCAGAAAAGGGCTAAAAATCCTATTCTTCACCGTGATTTGGTTCAGCATTCGTAATTTATACACAGTCGGAGTGAACCATCCTTCTTACAGACGAACAAGATAGGTGCTCCCTATGGAGACACACTTGGCCTAATAAACCCCTTGTTCAGCAACTCTTTCAACTGAGTCTTGAGGTCTCACAACTCCGTTGATGTCATGTGATAGAGAGGCTTCAACACAACACCAGAACCAGGGATCAAATCGATCAAGAACTCTACTTCCCTGTAAGGTCACATACTAGGCAAATTGTCAGCGAAAACATCGGGATATTGACACACCACATGGATGTTGTGAACACTCAACTCAGGTGAAGTAGAGGTAACTACAATAGCTAGATACCCCATGCAACCCCTGACCAAAGACTTCTAAGCCTTCATAGCTGAAATGACAACCTTAGGCTTACCCTGACACTCACCTTGCACAAAGAAAGACCCATCCTCAAGAGACCCAAAAGAAACTCTCCTCCGAGCATAGTCGATCAAAGCCGACTGCTGCACCAACCAATCCATGTCGAGTATCACATCGTACTCCTGCATGTCCATCACGATTAGGCTATCGTCGAACTCTCTACCATTCAGCATCAAGTCGACAGACCACAGATACCTCCATGCCAAACTATGCTTCCATAGAGGTGTTACCACACTGAGATGAAAGGCTATTCTAGCTGGTCTCTCTACCAACTCCGCCGCGAAAGACTCAGAAATAAAGGAGAAAGAACTCCCTGTATCAAACAAGACTTTGGACATCCAACCAGCCACAATAAAAGAACCTGATGACCAAGCAAAACAACACCATCACATCCATATAATCAGGCAGATGTCCAGGTTACAAAGACATCACAATAATCACAAAGGGCCACCAAAACCAACTAGTCATTCTTACCCTCAACTACATCTCCCGAAGTCCTAGTGCCTAAAGCTGCAATGGTAAACACCCATCCTCTAGTCGGTTGCTGTGGCACGTTTCCTGCCTTCTTAGATGGTTTTGGACAGGATCTTTGAACATGTCCCACCTTCCTACAATTATAGCACACAACTGAAGCTAAGGTCTACCAAGGATGAGGACAAAATGCAACAATATGGCCCACTTGACCACAGTTGAAGCACTGGTTCCCTCTGGGAGCACTAGACCCTGTCTGACTGAAGCTAGCTCCACTACTCCCAACAAAACTCCACCAGCCTGCAGAGGAAACACTAGACCTCCCCTTCAGCATCTTCTCAGGGCTACCTGAACTATTGGCACTTGGAGGACCAGAGAAAGAGAACCAGGAGGTAAAACAAGACTTACCCTTCACTTTGGAACGACTTTCTAGATAATTCTGATACTCTACCTCGATGCGATAAGCCATCCCAACTATGTCCTCCATAGTCTGGCATCGACAGCTCATCACCTACACCCACAGGCTTGGGTTCAAGCCGTCCAGAAACCTATACGTCTGCTCCTCCTCCGACAAAGCAAAACACCTGCACCATAAACAAAACAACAACCAGAAAAGCATGAAGAAAACCTAGTGCAAACTCTACCATGCATGCAAAACTATGGAGTCTCTAGACCAGACACCCTAGGCTAGTGCAACCTAGTGAACCTGGAGCTCTGATACCAATTTGTGACGCCCCCAATTCCCATAATAATTTAAAACGAATTAAATTACAAGAAATTAAAAGCTAAATAGAAATATCATCTACCAGGAACCGATGTGTGCGGCTATGAGATTTTGAACTATGTGCACTGTGCTAAAATCCATCTACATGTCTGCACCTGCAACACAAAACAACGAAGAAAAGCACCCCAAGAAAATAGTGTAAAACAAATCTATATTAATTTTCTTTTAAATTCATTGCACAATCATTTTCTTTAAAATCTCACAAATCTGGCCCACAAGGCCGAAACCACAGCAAACACAACTTACACTGACCAAAACAACAAACAGGGCTCTACTAGCTCGAAACCATGAACAAGGCCCTCAACGGTGAAAACCACACATAGAGAGTAGGGCAGTCTAGTGCCAAACAACCAACTCTGGCCACTAACAGCCACCAAGGTGCACTGCACTGCCATGGTGAAGCCACCCTAAGCAAGGGTGATCACCGTCCCATGATTCTTGTACCTAAAGAACCCTCACAAAGCCAAACCCTCTCTAGGAAGGTAGTCCGGTCTCTCAAAATGCTACCAGTTATGGGGCACGTGTCTCACCTGCACTGGTCACCACAGGATATGCCTCCTCGCGCTGTCCTTCACATGGTGCTCAAGAGAGATTATCATATCTCCACACTCGACAATACCCGAGCCTCAACACTCACAGCAATAGTGGGAGTGTCGTACCTCCCCGTCATGCCACAAGACACCTCAACCCGCAGACCACAACCCTAGCCTTGAGACAACAGTCAGGGAGTTTTATACCTCCAAGACCCAACGACCCTCAGCCTTAGGTATCTCGGCCCCCGACCTCAACCAGGGAAACGTGCCCAACCACCTGAGAATGTCGTCACATTCCCTGGTCCCAACGACGCGATCCCACGGTGTCTCGGCCCGCACACAGAAAACCAAGAAAACCATTTTCCAAAATGTGCCAACACATCTCTTTTGAAAACCATTTTTCAAAACCATTTTATATCTTTGGAAACTCTTTCAAAACCTCAACAAAATGGTACATCAGGTGTCCCACGAGACCACTACTGATGGCCCACAATCCCATATCAAATGGGCAAACAAATCAATCCGAAAAGCCACTTCATTCAAATGCATTTTACCAGAAATCTAGGAAATACCTCCAAAAAGGCCTTGCCAGACACGCACATGTCGACCGTGCGTCTGGCCCGCGTCCTAGGTATTTTTGTCTAAACACAAACAGAACCTAGACCAAGGGCCAAAACGGCTGCCAGAATCGTGCATGTGGTCTACGCAATCGGCCCGCGCCCCTAGTTTTTTGTCAGAATTGAAATAACCTGTAGTAAGGGACCCAAATTTCACCTGAAGTGGGAACCAAGTGCGGGCTGACCAAACAAGCACCAAAAATTCTGAATAAAACATATGCGGTAGACCCTTGAGTCTACTCCAAATCCCAACAAACAAAACTGAAATCCATTCATCGCATAGCAAGATATAAATTCGTAAGCATAGAGGGGTCAAAAGAACCCAAACCACAACAACCACCATAAATACTCATAAATATCATAATAAATTCCCAAAAATTATGAAACATTAAGTTTAGCCTAGATTACATGCATCCTAGGAAATTCTACCATTTGACATGATTTCTACTCATTAGATTGGAAGTACGTACCTGAAACGGCCTCCTACGACCCAACATGCAATTTCGACCAAGCACCGCACCACCGAAGAGTAGCTCCCCTCCCACGTGTCCTCGACTGTCCTCTGAGCCCACGCGATGCCAAGGATGAAGTCTGGGATCTACTCGCCAGTGGGAACACTAGTAGTGCCTCTACCTTTCTCTCTCCCACTCTCGGTCTTTCTCTCTGTTTCCCCACACCCACCAGCAAGGAAGGGGAAGGAGTGAAGAAGAAGGGGAAGTGGAGGGAGGGGATAAATGGTGGGGCAGAGAAGAGAGAGTGGTGAGCGAGAGAAGACTCGCCCTATGCATGCATTTATGTGCTAGGGAGGAAGCCGCTACGCACTTGCCTGTCAACCCAAACATGTGTGCACCTACATGTGTCCGGCCACCCACCAGCCACACCGTACACAGCCCAACCACCAGGCACGACAACCGACCCACAAACATAGGCCCCACATGGACCCACACATGGGCCCACAAGCATAGTGCCACACGTACAAGGACACACAAACAAAAGCTAGTCCACGAGGCCCAAGCCTAAAATCACACAAACAAGTCTCGGAACAGTAACACCTGTTCAAGAATAAATTTATTAAAATGTAAATAATTACAAAATGAATTTATAGGTATTACATCGATGTATTCTGGGATCGGGCATTTCGATATGCCAAATTGGGTTTGGCATACCGTTTTGCTATCAGATTTCGACCAGAGACCCTAATTTGGTAGACTGATAATGTTTGCTCTTCCATTTCAAGAGATTTTAGTCGATCGAAGATATTTTGGCCAATCGAAACAGGATTTTTTGGATGACCAAATCCCAAGTTCGATCGACCATTCTGGGTGTCTGATGCCCAGTTCGGTATACCAATTTGGTTCAGCCAGCTGAACTAGACCCCTGGGCCATATTAATAAATATATATGGAAAATGGAAATAGATGGTTTTAAATGGATAATGGGCATGTATTAATGATGTTTATCTCATGTAAATGTCATGGAGGAATATGGAATCCAAATAAATGAATTTCAAAATGGTTTTGGACCTGAGGCCCCAAAATGAAAAGGAATTGTTAAGTGATTGGTTTGATGTGATTTTTGGGCATGTGTAACACCCGTAAAATTCCTTTTGTAATTATTTACATTTTAATGAATTTATTCTTGGACTAGTGTTACTGTTCCAAGGCCCGTTGTATGGATTTGTGTTTTTGGGCTTGGGCCTCGTGGGCCGGCTTCTGATTGTGTGTCCCTATGCGTGGTATGCACTGTGCATTGTGGCACTGTGCATGTGGGGTCTGGGTGTGGGTCCGTGTGGGGCCTACGTTGTGGGCCAATTGTCGAGGCTTGCAGTTGGTCTCTTTGTTGTGGTGGGTTGTTGGGTTCGTGTGGTGGTTGGTGAGGCTGGCAGCTGAGGGAATGTTGGTGTACGCATGGCTAACTGCTTGCATGCACGCAGCCACCTACTCTCTCTGTGTGGCTTTTTAAGCCAGGACTCTCCACCATGCACAACCTGAGCTTCTCCCTTCTTGCCCGCACATTCCTTTCCGTCTCTCCCTCCACTCATTCTCTCTCCTCCACTCACCTCCACCTTCCTGTCTCTCTCACTCTCCCTCCCCTGTTCTTCTCCTCCCCGCGTTCTCCTCTTTGTTCAGTGTGCTCAAGGGTCAGCAGCGGTGTGTGATGGCATACAGTGGTGTGCGAAGCTTCGAAGTAGCATCCCTGAGGTTGTGGATTGGCTATGGACGTGTGGTGTTGCTAGAGTTGGCTAGAATGTGCATTGCAGGTATGCACCTCCAACCCTTAAATAAAGAGTGTGAAATTGGTAGAAATGGATAGGATTGCATGAAATCTAAGTAAATTTACATTCCTAGAATTTATTGTGAATTTATGAGCATTTATTGTGGATTTATGGATATTTATGGCGGTAGTTGAGTTTTGGGTCGTTTTGACCCTCCTGCATTTGTGATTTTATATCTTGATGCATGTTGAATGATTTTTGGTTTTGTTTGTTGGGTTTTGGAGTAGACTCGAGGATCTGCATCATATGTTTTAGGTGGAATTTTTGGTGTTGGTTTTGGGGGTCCAATCATCAGTCCTATTTGGGTGATTTTGAATAGTAGGGTTTGGATCGTTTTTTGGTTTTTCACAGAAATCGGCATAACCATTTCGGTATGCCATTTTTTTGTCAGTTTGGTCCTCTAGTCGAAGTTTGGTCGTTCGATTTTGGATGGTCGACCGAATCAGTGGATTTTGATCGATCGACCCATTTTCAATACATTTAGCCTGAGTGTTGACCGTTGATCTAATTCGGTTGGTCGATCCTAATCGATCTACCGAACAGGGGTTTTTGGCATACTGAATTCCATTTCGGTATGCAGAATCAGGACCTAAATGCTTTTATAAAATGTAATTTCTGAGGGTTTTCCGGGATGGTTTGTTTTGTCCCTTTGAGATGGGATTGTGGGTCGTTAGTGGTGGTCCCTTGGGACACCTGATGCGCCATTTAACTGAGGTTTTGGAAGAGTTTTCAAAGATATAAAAATGATTTTGAAAATGGTTTCAAAGAAATGGTTGGCCCATTTTGGAAAATGATTTTCCTAGTTTTCTGTGTGAGGGTCGAGACAATGTAGACCGTGTCGTTAGGACCAGGGAATGTGATGACATTCTCTAGTGGTCGAGCGCGACTCCTTGGACGAGGTTGGGGACCGAGATACCTAAGGCTAAGGGACGTCGGGTCCTAGAGGAATGAGACTCCTTGACTATTGTCTCAAGGCTAAGGTTGTAGTCCACGGGTTAAGGTGTCTTGTGGCATGACGGAGAGGTATGATACTCCTATTGTGAGCACTGAGGCTCGGGTGACGTCAGGTGTGAAGGTATGACACTCTCTCCTGAGCATCGTGTGTGAAGGACATCATGAGGAGGCAGACCATGTGGTGGCCAATGCCGGTGGGACATGTGCCCCGTAGCTGGTAGCGTCTTGAGAGACAGGACAGTCTTCCCAGGGAGGGGTTGGCTTTGTGAGGGTTTTTCAGGTATGGAGAATCGCGAGAAGGTGATTGCTCCTGCACAGGGTGGCTTCACCGTGGCAGTGTAGAACACTATAGTCGCTCATTGGTGGACTGCTTGTGGCCAGAGTTTGGTTGCCTGGTGCTGGGCTTCTTGACTCACTATGTGTGGTTTTAGCCATTGAAGGCCTTCGCTTGTAGTTTTGGGCTAATAGAGCCCTAGTTGTGATTTTTACCGGTGTGGGCTTGGTTTGAGAGGTTTTGAGGAAATGGCTTGTGAAGAAAATTAATTATGGTTTTGTTTTCCGTCGTTTTTCGTGAAGTGCGTGGTGGGTAACTTCTGTCACTCATATATTTTCCTCATGTTTTAGGTTACAAGTGTAGGCACACGGAAGGTTTAGCGTAGTGCATATAGATTGGAGTCTCGTAGCCTCACACACAGGTTCCTGATAGTTTAATATCTTCTATTTAGCTTTAATTTCCTATAATTTAATTTGTTTTAAATTGTTATGGGAAATGCGGGGCGTTACAGTTTTTTATCAGAGCTCCAAGTTCACTAGGTCGCACTAGGCTAGTGTAATACCTAGGGTGTTTGGTCTAGAGACTCTGAAGGTCTCGCATGCATGGTAGAGTCTGCACCTGATTTCTTTATGGTTTTCTAGTTGTTGCTTTGTCTGTGGTGCAGGTGTTTCGTCTTTCTGGTTGTTGCTTTAAAATGAACTTTTAAAAAGATTAGAGTATAACATCAACTATTTATAATCATGATAAATGAATTAGAGTATATACTATCCAAAAATTTCATCAAGCAATAAATTTTCAATGAAAAACTTATAAAGAATCATGTTTTAACTTAACATTTTTTAATAGGAAAGGGATTAGCAATATTTGTCAATGAAATAAGTCCCATGTTCTTTTTCCTCCTTTGGTGCCCTTAAACACCTAAGCCACTCGAAAAAGTAAAGATCAATCAATCTTACTTTCACGTCGCTAATTAGGAACAACACTCCTAGAAAATATATATGACCATCATTTCATCGGCTAATGAACTTTTAAATCACAAGAATAATCTAAAGTTGTCTTAAAAGACAAGAATGTTCTCAACCTCATACTCAAGCATTACGAGATATGTTGGCCAATGTGATAAAGCTTGTGATGGACAACAACACTTCCTAAATCTTGCTTAATTTCACTTTGTTTCAATATTGGAGATTACTCTTTCAATTGAATATATCTTTTCTAAATGTTGCTTTTAGCGTCAAAACTTACTAAGCTTCTCTTCAATTTTTATCTTCTCAAATAAATTAAATTCTTTATAATTATTGACTAAGGAATATTAACTGCTGTCAAATAATTTCTCTAGTTTATGTAATTTTCAAATTCTATAAATATTTTTTAATTATTTGATAATATTTATCTTAGATAGATATTTTAGTTGATATATTGTCATAAAATTTTGGAATTATGACAAGACAACAATGGCTACCATTTAGCTAAATGAGAAAACATTTGTCGTTCTAAGGATCAAAATGGGTGGAGAATTATAAATATTAGGAACTTCAACTTAACTTTGAAATGTAAGCTATTATGACAATTGTTGAATGACAATTCAAAGCTAAAATGGTTGGAACTCATTAAAGCTCGTTACTTCTCCCAACTTTGGTAGGGTGCTCTTCTTAATGTCTCTCTAAGGTAGGGATCTCCTTTATGGCAAGAGCTTAGACACTACTTTCCAATTGTTATTGTCTTTTTAAAATTTATTATTCATAATGGTGAGGAAACTATCTTTCGAGAGAACAAATGGGTTGGGGAAGCGTCTTTGAAAAATGCCCTACCAGATCTTTTTCTTGTATCAAAACATAGAAAAGTCACAATTAAAAAAAACTCTTGATATATTCTTTAGATTTTCCTAGCCTGTCTTGTTACTCTAAGGTGTAAAATATAAATGTTCAGGCATTGCAAAAACAATTGGAGAATTTTGAAGATATAATGTGACATTCGGGCCTGATTATCCATTTTAATTATAAACCAAGTAATTAATTGTAATATTATATAAATGGTTTATTAATAGATAATCTGTTGTTTCGTGTATGTGTGAGCTTGTGGTTGGCCTTCTGTGCACTTATTTGTGATTTGGTACCAATGTGGAGTCCGATTTGAGAGTACACAGTCGTTTCAGTTTGCGTGCCTATCTTTTCTTCTTTTTCTTTTTCTTCTCTCTCTATCACGAGCCCGCACCATCCTCGTCTCCTTCTTTCCCTTCCCCGACCTGTGCCACCAACGACACCAGCCCATGCCTCGCTGTCTCTTCCGACGCAATGGACAGCCAGTGCAACGTGGGAGGAGGAGAGGATAAAGAGAGACGGAGGCAATCGAAGAGAGGGAATGTAACCGAGAGAGGAGAAGGAAAGGAAGAGCGGCGTGCGATTGAGGAGGAGGTGGCTTGTGAGGTTCGTCGGTGGAGGAGGCTTCGCCGGGGTGAGGAGAGACTCGCCAGAGTGTGGGGAGGATCACCGGAGTGCCACTTGAGGTACACGACCTCTCCTTCTCCTATGTTCCCTTCTTATCCTCATGATAGGTTAAATGCATGAAAATAGGGAAAATGCATGTAAAATTGTAGAAAAATAAGAAAATTGATGAGAATGAGTTGAAATGCATGAAAACATAGATATCATGCGGTTAGGATGAAAAATTTGTAGGATTAGACGAGATTTGGGATGAAAGCTGTAGTATGTTGAACTAAGCTTCTTCCCTTTGTGATTTTCATGTGAATTGTGTAGTTAATGGAATCATGAATGGTCTAAGGTATTTTGAAGTAGACTTAAAGGTCTACACCCCATGATTTATTGGTAATTTGTGATGTGTGTTTGGAATGTCCGATCGAGACTCCCACTTCAAGCGATTTTTGTCGAAACAGGGGTCTGCCCTATCTGCGGGGAATTCAGTATGCCGAATTGAATTCGATATGCTGAAACCCTGACAAATTAAGCCAGGATCCCTGGTTTCGTTAGACTAAAATCTTCCAGTTGATCGAATCAATGGGTTTTGGTATACCGAATCAGGCGATTTTGGTATACCAAACTTGGTTTCGGTCTACCGATTTTGCCCTGACCCTAATATACATAAATGTGAATATAAATGAAGGATAAATAGTTTTAAGAGTATGTAAAGCATGTGTTAATGATGTTTTCCCCATGTAAATGACATAAAGGAATGTGGAACCCAA
The DNA here is from genome assembly GCA_024699735.1 of Posidonia australis. NCBI lineage: Eukaryota > Viridiplantae > Streptophyta > Magnoliopsida > Alismatales > Posidoniaceae > Posidonia > Posidonia australis. The sequence goes on from JAMKQA010247274.1 coordinate 22,374, forward strand.
ATAAGCGGCATTGGGCATGGTTTTGGGTTTTAGACCCTATAAATGTATAAAATGGTTGTTTGTGTGTGGTTTTGGGCATGAGACCCAATTTATGATCTTTAAAGCATGGTTTTTCATGGATTAAGTTGGGACCCCACAAAAGGGTTAAGTATTGCATGGAAACAAATTCCTGCAATTAAAAAAAATGAAATGGAAATGGTTTTGAAAAGAAAAGCTTAAAGAGTTTTGAAAATGAAACACTAATAATGTGTTAAGGAACCACGAGGGTTGGTGTCGACAATGTGGTGGGAGTATGAGAATCCAATGAAACCAGTTGTTAGACACGACTGTGGTTGTCGAGCTTGAGACGGTGTAGACTGAGCCTAGGTCGTTGAACCTAGTTGTTCGGGTCACCAAGCTCGTGACGGTGTAGCCTGAGCCTAGGTTATTGAACCTAGTTGTTAGGGTCACCATCGGTGTAGACTGAGCTTGGGTTGTTGTACCTAGTTGTTCGGGTCACCAATGGGACGTCAGACAAGGACGTATCCCCGTGCATATATGAAAGGAATTGAGGCCGGTTGGCTGGGGCATTGGCATCCAGCATCAAGAATTTCACTGTAGTAGTACAGGGAGGTAGGGGAAATGGATGTCCTTGCCTATTGCTTGTGTGCTTGCTTACCCCTGATCAAGGTAACATCAGTAAAGAAAAGTGGAAATGAATAAAAAAAGAATGTGATTTTGCGAAATAAAAAGAAATGTGATTTGTCTGGGATTGGACTTATGAATGGTCCTAAAATCCTAAAATAAAACAAGAATTGTGTTTTAACCAATTACTAGTCAGTTTTTATGATTTTGGTTTTGAGCCTGAGAGGCATTGTGTTTTAGGCTAGATCTGGTCAGAGATGTGAGTTTTGAAAGTGATTTTAGTCTTGGGAAGAAAACCCAAGCAATAAAGAAGAAAGATGAGTTTTGAAAAGGAACATGGTTTTAGAAATGATTTCCAGAAATTTTAAAAGAAAACGGAAAAGTGAGTTTTGAAAAGAATATAATCCTAGGAACAGATTCCCAAATGATTTCAAAAGAAAGGGCAATGATGTTTTAAACTGGATCTTCAAAGAAAACTAAGTTTTATAAGTTTAATGTTGAGCTTTTGGCTTTTTGCTATTTTTGTGTGTTTGGGGCACATACTAGGTGACTTAAATGTCACTCACGCGTGCTTGTTTGGTTTTCAGGTGCAGATCGTGTGAAGTCGAGTTCCAGTGCCGAAGTCGGAGTTTCTAGCCGCACATTGTTTCCTAATGGTGAACCTTAGTTACAATTATATAATTTTACTGTAATTAGTGTAATTTTGCTGATGATACTATGATTTAGGTAACATGCTCGGGTTCGGGACGTTACATATAATGGAAGGTCTGTTATTAAATCATGAATCTAACAACATCACCTAGGAACCATTAACTGATAAATTCTATTCTGTAAGAACCTGTTACATGCTTTTAAATGATGGAGGGTTTAGATCACCTTACAACCGTTGCATATGGAAGAGTTGGGTTCCATTAAAAATTAAATTTTTTGTGTGTGGTTAGTATTCATGATAAAGTTTTATTGTAGGCTAATCTATTTAAGAAAGGTTGGGTGGGCCGATTAAATTGTTTATCTTATGTGGCACTATTAGAATCCACTGAACAATTATTCGTGAACTGCTCGTTGGCTTTTGAGGTGTGGAGTTTCTTCCTAAATTATTCAATCCACACCTCTAACATCAGTATTTCTAATATTTTCAATATTTTCAGACATGTTAAGCATCAGTTGACTTTTGAAGGATGGAACATTCTCGTTTTAGCAGTACTTTGGTATATATGGAAGGAAAGAAATAATAATTTTTTTAAGAATTCTTACAAGTCTTCTTCTCAAATTATTTTTCAAGTAATTTCGTTAATTTCTTCTTTGTTGAATAATTTGGGTATAGGACAAGGCAATGAAGTTATTTCTCAAGTAATTAATCAGATGTAGTAGGATTAGGATAAGATAGGATAAATCAAGCAACTCCAACAATTGCTTCATCTAGTGGACTTTCAGTGGAGTCCGTGAATATTCCACCCTATTCTAGTCTAGCTACTGCCTTAGTCTATGATCCCTTGAATCTATGAAGTGGATCTGCGATGGTTGGTCCTAGGCTAAATGCATGGAAAGGATCAGAGGAGTCTCAAGGAAAGGATAGGTGGTTGGTCCTAGGCTATAAGGAACCCACGACTCGGATCACCTCCGGATCAGAGGAGTCTCGTGGAAAGGATAGATGGTTGATCCTAGGCTATAAGGAACCAACGACTCAGATCACCTCCGGATCAGAGGATTCTCGAGGAAAGGATAGATGGTTCGTTGGTCCTAGGCTATAAGGAACCAACGACTTGGATCATCTCCAGATCGGAGGAGTCTCGAGGAAAGGACAAATGGTTGGTCCTAGGCTATATGGAACCAGCGACTCGGATGACAACCAGATCAGAGGAGTCTCGAGAAAGGGATAGATGATTGGTCCTAGGCTATAAGGAGCCAACGACTCGGATCACCTACAGATCAGAGGAGTCTCGAGGAAAGGATAGATGGTTGGTCCTAGGCTATAAGGAACCGACGACTCGGATCACATCCGGATCGGAGGACTCTCGAGAATGGGATAGATGGTTGGTCGTAGGCTATAAGGTGCCAACGACTTGGATCATCTTCGGATCATAGGAGTCTCGACGAAAGGATCGATGGTTTGTCCTAGGCTATACGGAACCAACGACTCGGATCACCACCGGATCAGACGAGTCTCGAGGAAAGGATAGATGGTTGGTCCTAGGCTATAAGGAACCAACGACTCGGATCACCTCCGGATCAGAGGAGTCTCGAGAAAGGGATAGATGGTTAGTCCTAGGCTATAAGGAGCCAA